>BSAI01000106.1:18221500-18278928 GCA_036245035.1 Adrianichthys oophorus | reverse complement strand
CACACACACACACACACACACACACACACACACACACACACACACACACACATGGGGTCTTCAGATGAATACCAATGAGACCCATCAGCATCAGTACAAACAGGAAAACATGCGTCTGTCAAAGGGATCGTTCCAACTTTACGCATTTCTCCATCTTTGTTTTAACAGGTGCAGCGATAGTTTAGAATGATCCTAAAGTTTATTTTATAATTAGATATGTTACTGTGTTAAACTGGTGCATAAAACATGAGGCAAACTGACTGTATGCGGTCATTCCGACACTCAGAATCAACCAATAGAAAGGGACGGTGAGCTGCAGACATGTGCGGCACTGCAGAAGAGGGGCGTACTTCCTCTTTCTGCTTGCTCTGGCAGAAACACACAGTCATAGACACACACAGGCTGTGCACACAGGAACAGACAGCCCTCCCTCCACGCATCCATCCATCCGTCCCCGCTCCTGGCTGTCTCTCTTACCGGGGCTGTGGGCGGATCTGGGTAGTTCTCCAAGTGTGATAGGGATAACCTAACGTGGGTGTCCGACTGTTGCTGTAATGCAATTCCACGAGGAAAGTTCCACGTGTGAGAAGACAAACATGGGAAGAAATGAAGGACTATCCTAACGGCGTGAGTCAGGACACGTAAAACAGGGATGACCACTTTCGTGGCAGTTTTAAATATTCTTCCCCAGTTTACACACATTACTGTGGGAGTTAAGAGTCACTGCATTGTTGTGATGACATAAACTTCCTTTTTTTCCTTCTTTCAAAGCGTTTAAACATACATTTTCTGTTTCAAACACTTATTTTGTTTAGCTCTTTTGTAATGTAAAAGTATCAGAATTGTAGAATTTTATTTACAATCTGCTGTAAAGAAGGAGTTTAAAATTGGAATAAATGTTAAATCTGACATCCTAATTTTATTAGACCAGATTGTAATTTTTTTTTTTTTTTTACAAAAGCCCTCTCCAGAAAACAATTTCATCCTAACTTCCATAAAAAAACAACTAAAAGTATTTTGTAAACATATTTTTCAAATTCCTGAACTCTTTCCAAAGTTTCAGATGACATACATCAGGGACAGTTGTGACAATAAAAAATTGCATGATGGTCTGTGCTGCAGAAGTCGGAAGTCATCAGGCGGGCTCTTGACGTCGGCACCGTGAGTAACAACAACAGCATTTGTATTCTTCACACATGCGCATGGATGAAATGTGTCACCAAGGAACAATGTGGTGCAGAAACTAACACAATAGTTTGTTATGCGCTGTACAACAACCGCCACGCAGCAGGAGTTATTCCATTCCAGTCTATTTCTGCAGCTTGAAGCAATTCCATCAATCACTTACGTTTCTTCTTTGTGTAATCAATATAATGAAAAAAAAAACGTGTCAGAAATGTGGATTCAGTCCAATGAGATGGCTATGGCTGTGACATTGGGCTATATAAATAAAATTCAATTGAATTGAATTATTTTGTTACTAAAGTTGTGTTGTTTTTAAACCGCCATCTTTTTGAGACACCATTGTTTGTTAAAATGTTCACCATTCTGTAACAGATTCGTGTTTGCATGTGTTTTTGACCCATTTATGTGTAAACTGAGGATGAATTTACCTCCACGCTTGGTAAACGGCTGTTTGAATGTTTTCTTATGAACTACAAGAAGCTGCAAAGAGTTTGACCCCTTATTTATCAACCCCTCTTCCTCCTTAAGCATAATCACAGCAAGAGGCGTACAGGAAGCTACAGAAATAATTAGTTGTTGGTCTGGAAATCCGGACAAACGGAAGAAAAAAACAGCTGAAAAACACCAGACAGCTCCAGAACATAAGAAAACAAGCACAAGGTGTTTGTTTCTTATCTAACCAGGCTCTACATGAGATCGTTTAACATCCAGCCATCAAACCAGACCTGATCATCATGTAGAACCCTGTGGACCCAGTGTAAGAGTAATTAATGCACTCTCCATGAAGGCTCATAAACATTCAGGCCCAACATGTTTCTCTTAAAACCCTCAAAAGCCAAAAGCTTTTCCAGAGCATTTTTGCAAAGGTGGCGTGGGCTGCTGCAGGCACACTTACATAAAACAAATGTCCATATAAGTCAGTGTGGGAATGAAATGTTTTAAGGAATCACCATGGCACCTTTTCACCTTTTGCCTCCGCACTCCTTTGTAGGACATCCCTCTCTAAATGCTGGTGTTCTGAAAGCAGAAACTCTCATGGGACTCGGAGCAAAGCAAAGTCCAAACACAGGAAAGCCCCCACATGCAGCTGACTCACAACATGATATTTTACCCAGTAAAGTAGCTAAAAGCACAGCGTCACACTTTTTCAGTAAAAGCTGCTATTATTTTTTACAAAGAAATAACAGTGCATAAATGAATGGATTTCTGATTTATTTAAAGACTGATTAAGCTGCACAAAGTGGGATTGTTTGTCACCTTCACCCTGTGCTTTCCCAGGTCTTCCTGTTTGTAGCCATGATCTCATCTGAACCCTAGATGGGGCTGTTTTTGATGTAGCTGCTGCTGCAGGCTGAGGCTGAGCAGATCATCAGCAGAGAAAAAAGAAACGGTTTCTTCAAAACAAAACAGGCTTTCGCTAATAATCAGGGATGCAAAGCAAATTAAAAAGCAAAGCAATAAAAAACAAATATGACTTTGCAGAAATGCATATTTTTATTTGTGCTAACAGATAACACAGTGCAGAAGTGGAACAAAGAGCTGATTTCAGCTGGGTTTTTGTGCATTTCAGTCTTTAGAACTGCACGTTTTAGTGCACTATAATACCGGGTCAAAGCAGGTCAAAAAAGGACGGTTTTAGTTTTTCATGTATTCTGTTAAATATTTCTGTTATTTTCTTTTCACATGTCCTTTGCTGCAAATATTCTGTGTAGAAAATGTTGATAGTCAGCGCTTTGTTTTGGATGCATGTGTATCTGTGCTCTGTAAATGTATTCATATAGTAAAAAAATAAAAATAAAAGAAGCAAGAAAAATCTAGAAATTTTGAACTTGATGGAAATTATGTTGCAGGTCCTGAAAAGTAAATAAGCAAGTATTTATAAACACATTTACAAGTACTTGAAATTGTTCTTTTTATAGCAAGAAAACATTATGAAACACAAGTTTAAAATGTGAAAACCACGCAAAAAATAGAAGGATAGTGTTCCTCAGAAAGACTGCCTGCTGGTTCCTCCTTTCTTCATCTCTCTGTGTTCTTTCAGAGCCGACATGGAGTACAGCATGAGGGGCTGAAGTCAACTTTAATAAGCTCGGCATTACGGAGAGAACAAGGTGCCCTGTCTCTTCACTCCTCCTCCAGAGGTAAAGGCGGGAAAAGTCCTCCAACCGTCATTAAAGTTCATGTACTGACAGACGGGATCACACTAATGTTTGTGAACCCATCATTTTTATGAGTGAGTTTATTTCTAAAGAAAAAAAACACTGATCTAGTGACAAAAGTATTGACAAACAAATGTTTGATTTATAGATAATTTAACAAATAAACTCTTCCAGGACCATTTGGGACCATTTTTTTTTTTGCAATTCTTCTTTCTTAGTTTGAGTGAAAATTTGACTCCCACCACTACTTTGTTCAAGTCTAATTGACCTTTGACCTCGGGAAGAGGCAGCCATCTTCAGTACCTTTTACAGATTTAAAGTCCTCTTACGGGATTTTGATTTATGGACTCCTAACTTTTCGAGCGTCATTGGGAAGCTACTGGGGAAAAAATGTTAGTTTTAAAATGAGTAGAATTTGAATGTCGTTTGCGTGGCGAGCTCAAAAAAGTGGCATTTTCATGTTGCTTGTACTTGTTTTTTGTAGAATACTGTGGCAATTCCTTACGTGAATCGTTTACTCAAACATGTCATACAATATGAACATATTAGGAACGAGGTCTGGGTTAATAAACCTCTGTTACCAAAATGTCACCGATGTGTTCGTCACCCCCAAAGCAACCAAAAAATAAAGTGGTTGCTATGGAGATAAAACCAACAGAAAAGCTGCTATTTAGAAAAAAAAATTTTTTTTAATGAGTTTGTGACATTCAGCTCTGACCTGGGTGGTGGAGGCAGAAGAGGAGAGTGAGTGTAGTATCCGCTTAGCCAGTCAGGGTGGCGAGGGCAGGGGCAGGAAGCGCCCGTGGACCTTACAATGCCGCTCACCGCTTCAGTTTTTTATGCATTCTCTTTAATAACAAATGTTTAGTGTTGTAAATGTCTCAGTCGATGATTGTTTGACTGAAAACAGCATTTTATTTGCACCGATAAAGAGCTCGATCCATGTCTCCTGAATGATTAGTGTTCTTGCCAGTGTTGTTGTGTTGAACATGTCGACAGAAGTGCTGTTGCTCTGTAACTGAGGAGAGCTGATAGTAGAGAAAGTGCTGTGAAGCATCTCCATCATGAAAACAACTTCTCTGTCAGCAATCATGCTTTGAGTTTCTCTAAATTCTGACTGAAGAAAAGCTTCTACAAGAGGGTATATTTTACTTTATTGAAATGTTACTTCCCCCATCAAACAATTCTCTTAAGGGATCCTTTCTTTGCAGTAAGATTGTTAGTTACGCATACGCTCTTACTACTCCACCTTCAAGTGCGCTGGGTGGTTAATGACATATATTCTGTTGGCATGTAGATGAGACGGAGTAACTCAGAAAAACAACCTTCAGCTCTTTTTTTGCTGCTGTGTAGCTCAGTTGCATAATGTTGTGTAAAGCATTGTTGTGGTTTGGTTACCGCTGCTGCTCGCCTGATGGTCATTACAGAGAAACACATTAGACGAGGTAAGGAAACGGACAGAAAGGACTCAGGTTAGCAGAAAATATTAGTTTTGTGTTAAAAAGTTGGACATTTACTTCATGTTTTGCTAAAAACAAACATATTTCTATCACCTTGAATTTGAAATAGCAAAAAAGATGTAGTAAAAAAAGCCACCGCCTTTTGGCTAAAATGACAACACAATCTGAGTTTTTGGGAGAAAAAGTAAAATGAAATGAGTTCTTTCAAAAAGAATGCTGAAAATCACATTATTTGTTTTTAAAAGACTTGAGGTTTTCTGTCTGCGATCGGTATCCTGGTGGGTCATCAGCTGATCGTAAACTTCAATTTTCTTTTATTGCGGGAAAACATCCTAAAGACAGTGCAGTTGCTTCTACATTTAGTCAGAAAAAGAGGTTTTTCACTGTGAAGACACAGAAAATAGATTTTTTGCGACTGCTCTGCTCCCTTTCTAACTGCTGGACTTAAACCACACGTGTGTTTTATCACAAAATGCTTACACGTTTGTTTTGCTTTACTTTTCAGAGATGATTGAATTATTAAGAACATTTTGTCTCATCAAACCCGTCAAAGGCTTCCCTGCAGCTCGTCCCTGTTAGTGACAACAACAGCGAGCTCACAGCCCCTGAATGCTTCTTAGTCACCGTGTCCATGAAAGGGCCCAGATTCATTAGGTGCTGATGGGCCAGGTGGTGTGAATTTAATAAACACAGAGGAGAGAAATCTGTAGGCACACAGCAGAATGAGTCACGGGAGTTTCGCTGCACCGAGAGCTGGAGGAAAGCTTCGTCTGAGCAGGTCCTCGCAGGGAAACTGCAGGAAAGACATACATGGTATTACCTGTGGAAGGGGAGTGTGGCAAATGCAAACCAGCTGGAGAGGGCTAGAAAACATGAAGCAGAGCAATGCTGACCTGAAAGCTGGGACCACATGCAGCACACAAATACAAGACTGGATTTAAAGAAGGTGGCCCTGAAAACTGTCCATTTGCTTTTGATCCTTAACTTTCAATATTTTTCTCCACAAGGATTTTATCCTTAAAACGATTCCCTCTAAAATGATAATAGTTAACGTTACAGATTAATATTAAAGCAAAAGAAATATATGAAAAATTCAGAGCTTTCATCACTGTGACGGAAAACTTTTAAAAAGAATTTGTCAAAACATCCACAAGAATGGAGCCTTTAAAAAAAAAAATAAAAAAACCCTAAAGTTAGCTCAAACTAATGTGTGAACATCTAAATAAAACAAACATACCAAGGTTTAAATGGGGGAACGCACGCTATTAGCAAGTTTAATTCACAACCAATGTTAAATGTGGCGCCGTGTCCCCCGCTGCTTTCCTCGCATCCCCAAAGAGACTAAAAAAAGAACAGGTTTCACAGCTTGGCGTCATTGTTCACGTTCATGTATGGTTTACTAAAGTTAGCATTTGTTCTGCTAAATATATATTCTGTGATATCAAACTTCACTGCTTTTTTTTCACCTATTTTACAAAACAAATGTCTTCATTTGCTAACAGAGCAACATTTTGGCTCTTTGTCCTCCAACTGTAATGAGAAAAGCTGCTCAGGTTTGAAGGGAATAGTGGTCATTTTCTCTAAATTCAGACATAAATGATGAAGCTCCAGGCTGCCTCAAAAGATTTAAGGCAATTTTGGAAAATCTGATTGGTTTGTGATTGTCATTTTGTTGGGAACGGATAATGCATATTCACACTTGTTGGGGTTTCATTATGTCAGTTTACTTGGTGAGCTAAAATGGCTGCGCTAAAAGAAGGGATTAACCCTTCAACACCTGAGATGTTGGTGGCGACGCCTAATTAACACACTTTTTAACCCACAATAACTTTTCAACCGCTTTGTGCCGCTTTTCTCCACTTCAGAATCCATTGGAATGATGCTGGTTGCCTGGACGGTAGAAGTGCCATGAGAAGTCAAAGAACATCAATACTGGAGCGAAAGATCTGGTCTGAAAGGGTTAACTAAACGGGGTCCAGACTTCCATCATTCTTCAAAATTAACTCCATTCATCAATTTTCTGAGCCAGCCCAATCTCTTTTGGGGTCATGAGGTTGCCTATCAGAGCTACTGTTGGGTGAAGGTGAGGGTCAGTCTGCTTCAGGGCCACATATACACACCAAACGGCAATTAGAGACACTAATCAACCTATGAATCCTGTTTTAGGACTGTGACAAGAAACTGGAGAAGACTCACACATGCAAGAGGAGAGCATGCAAAGTCCCAAAAAAAGGGGATTAGAACCAAGACCATCTCTCTGTGAAGGGCTAACCGCTGCACCACTGTGACGCCAATAAAAAAAAAAACACAGTTATACCTTTTCTGTCTTTTTGAGATAAAGATGGAAAAAGTAGTTCATCCAAATGCATCCAAACAAGTAAAGTTTTTCTTCAAAAATGAAAAGTCCGATTTTCAGAAGCTTTTCAAAAGCTGCAATGTTTGCCGTGTCTTTGAAGACTTTAAGAAGAATGAAACTGGCCTTTAATGAGGATTTGTTTTCCAGAAGAGAGAAGCTCAGCTGAACCCAGAGTGATGTTCTTTGATCTAAACGAGCAAGAACAATGTTGTAAAACTGCAAAGCAAGAACCCCGAACAGGGGATTTATTTTGTGCACTTGCTTAAGATGAATTTGACATTTTAATGCATGCACATTGCAATGCACATGCACAAAACCAACAATGTGATCCTGCTGAAGAGCTTCAGGCTGTTGCTGATGCAAAAACAGGCTTTAATGCCAGAGTGCAGAGACAAACGTTATGCACAGTCATTGCTGCTGTTCTCATTACTTCTTCTGCAGAAGTCACAATGTGAACACCATTACTTGGCTTTAAGCTTTGCTCTCGCAGACTCTGCAGCACTTTGATTTCTTTATTCTCTCCGCTGCACACATGTAAGGAAGGGGAGTGTGGGAGTCAGGAGGATGACTCATCTGTCGTACACCTCATCTTTGGCTGACCATATTTGGGCTGCCCGGAAATTTTTCTATTTTTTTTTTTTCATTTCAGAGTATATATTTATTTATTTTTTTCCTCCTGTCTGGTGGGGAGCGGGAGACGCAGAGACAACATGATGAGCTCCTTTCTGCTTTCTCTTTTCTTCTCTGTTATTCTCAGTACAAGGTCTCTAATTCAAGCGGAGAGCCTCCTTCATCATCAGCACTGATACTGCGCCACTCCCAAGGCTTTCTGAAGTCAAAGAACGTTGTCACATTTTGTGAAATCATTTTTAAAGTACAACAGTCTTTTATATGTAAAAATCACAAGGAGAGGCTGAATTTCTGCTCCAAACATTTTCAAATCTCCACTTTTTCAATAATATTTCTAAAAACCACTGCAAATTAAATTGATAATTAAAACAAAAAGGCTTAAAGGCAGTATTTTTTAACTTCTTGTATCTTTGTTGTGAATTATTGTGGCTTTTTGCTTATTTGTCAGTTGACGTGTTAAAATAGATAGCAGTTCAAAGGAAAATGACACAGGTTTGTAATTTTCTCTTGTTACCTGTGACATCATTTCCGGGTAGCGTTAACCAGTGCTTGGTCATTGCTTCTGTTGCTCCAGTTATTCAATTGCCTGATTTGCTAATATCTAACTTGGTGCTTTTGGGGTAGCAGCGTGCTCTAAAAAGTCTTCAGCTTGTTCCACATGCAGCAGGTAGACTGTTAGCAGGAACCAGCAGAAGAGAACACATTTAGCAACCAGCTATTGTTTACATTTTATGACTGTCTTTACGTCCTTTTGCATAAATACTGGTGTGAAGCCCATTGAGACAACGGGATTGTAATGTTGGGCTATAAAGCTAAAATAGATTTGAACTGAATAGGTTTCAATCACACTAGTATTACACAAACACAAGGTATTTTTGAGTCTTGACTCACAAAAAAGGTTATTATGGCCACAGAGGTCATGCTGCTCTGTGTGCTCTATTTAATCTTTTTGGTCAAAGGTACAAACGGATGGATGAACTCATGCACTCCACCGAGGAGCACACAGGCAAGTTGAGGAGCATCTCAGACCACATCGCAGGCGTGACATCACAAAGACTCCCTCTGAGCACTGCAGCCTGGAGATTTTAGAGGAGTTCGTGTGAGACATCAGAACTAACTATCTGAATCAAAGTGTCCTGATTGGACACGTGACATGCATGTCACTTTAAACATGAACCAGCCAATTCCTTTAAGTATCACGTTTCTTTGTTTTCTTTGCAAGCTTTCTTTTGACCTCCAGTCTAAAAATGGTGTTTTTAACACGTAGCATTTTTTTGATGGAGGACAAATATGATGAAAATGAAGCTTAAAATTGCATTTCCGAGTATTTCTTTATTTAAATAGTTGTGAATCAGGAACAGATGGAAAAATGCAGTTGGAAAAAATGCCAGTTGTGACATTGAAAATAAGATGGGCGGGGCCACAAGCTCCCTGCTCCGCACTTTTCTGATGCATCCACCTGAAGACAAATAGATCCATGAATATCTTTGTTTTCAACGTCTGAGCTTTTTTGATTTTGACTGAAAATGGTACCATCATTATGAGAAAAACCACTGGGAACGCTCTGAAAAGATCAACAGATGATCAGAGTAGTGCTTTGAAAGGCCTAAAATGTAATTGAACTAAAAAAGATCTCATAAAGCACTAAATTGCCTTAAATTCTGGTGAACCGGTTTGTTTTTAGCTTGTCAACATGAAGTGTCTTCTTGTTCGTGTCATGCGGTTATGACTTAAATCGTTCATCCTCAGCTGGCCAATTAGCTCACGCTCGTCAGTGCAGGAAGATGCAAATTCATGGAGAAACTATGAATTATGAACCATGAATGAATGAGAGGCTAAAACCGGTTAAATAAAGCAAGCAGCATGTTGTGCCGACAAACATTTCAACTTGGTACAATGGCGATCATGGCGATAGAACTTCAGACTCCAGCGGTTTCTTTCATTCTCTCTCTATATATATGTTTTTAAATTAGATTTTCTTTCTTAATTCTTAAATTCAGTTCCCCAAATCTGTAGAAACCCTGCTTTTTAAAAATTGTTTTATGACATCACACCGAGATTAGTATAAGGTGACAAAGTTTTTTCATCGTTGTTACTTAAATTCAAAATTGTATTTTCTTGAATTTTTAGGTTGTTTTGTAAGACAAATCGCTTTTGAATGACAACAAAACTGTGACCCAAAAGTTCAATACATTTCAAACGACTTCATTTGTCCTCGAGAGGAGATTCTTTTTAAAGGTAAATGTACATCATGTAGACGCATTAAAAAACAATATTATACAGTACTATCATTCCTTGATACAATGAGAGGCCTGATAGTACACAAAAATAGTACTGAATGAAGGGTTATGTGTGACACCACAATGAGAACCAAAGTCACAGTTAAGGTCAAAACTTCATAAAATGCAAAATAAAACTTTGAAAGCAAATTCAAATATGAAATTATTCCTTTTCAAAACATTTTTTTGCTGATTTAAAATACATTTTTGGGTTTGTGACTAATGTTTTCTGACACGTTGTCTCATCTCTCTTCCTCCCAGTCTTTGATTTTGCGTTCACAACTCAAGAGTTCAGTGTGATGGTTGCAGCAACAAACAGCCAATCACAGGCAAGAAGGTCGATGCTGATTGGTCCAATCAGGTGTCTTTGCCTCACATTCCCTGTGTCTGGAGCAGCCACCAGATTTTGAATCGATTCAGTTTGACCAGGATTCTGCAGTCTGCAAACATTCTCTTTGAGTAGAACGCAGAAGCAGCAGCAAAGCCAATAAATAAATAAATAAATAAATATAAGAATACAGCATTGTTCGGGAGTTCTTTATGCTAGGGTAGCAACCAGCATGTTTAAAAGCTCTGAAGCAGAAAAAAAAAGTGCTCCTTCCTGTTTCTCCTTTCACAAAGGAGGAGGTAGTTGTCCTGATGCAGGGTTGTTCCCCTGCTACAACCTCCTCCTCAACTCCTGGTGGCATCTCCATGCTCTAGAGACTACGCTGACAGACACAGCAAACCTTACCACCGCTGGCGTGCCGTCATGAATGAGCTGCACTACCTGGGCCACCTGCGTGGGATATAGGCGCCGTCTCATGGTACCGCTGGAGTGACAACACCGTCGGCATTCAAAAGTCACCAAAACATCAGATAAAAAGCATGAGGACAGAAAAGTTGTCTGTGGTCACCATCTGCAGAATCCCTTCTTTATTGGAGGTGTTTGCTGATCAGCCATTATTTCCACCTGTTGTTTGTTCCACTTCCCAGAAACACCTGAAACTGATATTCAGTTAGTGTTGCCTCCTAATTTGATCACATAGAAGTGGGATTGACCTGCAGTAACATTGAGTTGTTTGGGTGTTCCCTTTATTTTTTTTGAGCAGTGGTTCTCCTTTCAGATGTAAGAGGAACAAATAAACAGAACAAAGAACAAAAAAGCTTTATTTTGGTTTCACGTCTGCTTAAAAACAGATATTATCAGCAAAAAATACTGTCCACTTCAACTGCCTGCATTATTTTGATTGTTCAAATAATTGTTCAAAGAAAAGCAGAATTTATCTTGTTTATCACAGATGAATGGTCCAAACCCAGTTTGTTTGCTCTAAACTGGATAATCTTGTGGTTCAGTAACTACGTCATGTTCTGTCTTTACTCGTAACTTTGCAAAGGAAAACAAACAAACAGTACTACCCATGACACACAGAAAAGGAGGTAATTCTTCATCATTTTCTGTCTCAGAGCTGGGCTTTTTCCTTGAAAGTTTCTGTTAATATAATGTGTTTTTATTACAGAAACAATTCAAAAACAGCATAACAACATGACAAGCATAAAAAACAAACCAAAAGGTTCTGACTAAAGGTTTTTGTCTGTCTGTGTCTTTTCCTCTCAAGCAGGGTTCAAGCAGAAGCTTCAGCAGAGTGCTGCAGGGACCATCACTCTGCTCAGGGGCTAATGGTGGGCAGATGCTGCAGAGACAGCTGAAATGATGATAAAGGGGGAGGAGTCAGAGAAAGGTGATGGTGAGGTGATCAGGGTGACTAGCGCTCCCTGTTTCTGCAGCTGGGCCTAAAAATGGGATCTGGATGATCTCCAGCTCAGACGGATGTTCATGTCTAAGCACCATGAGGGTTCTCCTGTCGGAGTGATGGACCAGAGAGGAACCAGTGTAATGACTCTGATGGCGTCTATTTGAATCATGAAAGTTCTCCAGAGTAGTAAGATGTGAAAAGTCCAGAACTGGACGATCATTGTGAAAAAAAAAAAAACATTGCAGCAGGAATCGAGGCGTTTCCCACTGTAATCCCAAAAGCTGGGGTGCTTCCAGATGCTGGGGTGAATCCAACTTTATTGACAACGGTTACACAAACCAAAAGAAAATGAAAATATTTTCAAAATTCTACTGAAAGCGTCCTATTTTTCAATCCAGTAATGACTGTAAAAGTCGATGATGAATCATTCAGGCCACTTTGTAAAAATGGGATAAAACTTAATAGACATCACGTTTTCCAGGCTAAAGTCAAACCTGCTATTCTTGGAGCGGCTGAGAAAATTCTGTCGTGTGTTCTAATAAATGGTCTTCTTAAGTAGCGCTCAGACTGACTTATGACACCCTTGACAGTATTGAGCCCGTGACCTACCTCACAGAGAAAAATATCCCTCACATGGATTCATGACAAAAGGCGAGCTTTTTTGCTCTGTTTAATCAATCAGAGTGCTATTGTTACATTTACCAAGAAACTTCAAATAAAAGTGAATGGTTGATCTAAAGTATCTGTGCACTAGAGCAACAACTTGCACATCTTCAAACATCCATTAAAGCTCTGACAAGGACAGGTGTGACTCAAAAAGGTGAAAAGAAAACCATCTTTGTGCAGGAACAGGAAGTAGTGATGATGACAGAACGCTAACAATTTACTATCATGCTTTACAAGTGACTGCAGATCTAGCTAGTTGTAGCACTAAACATGGAGGCGCGGTAGAAATTGACTCATCGTTCCTCCATCTGCAGAAACGATGCAACAGCAGGTAGATGTGATGTCCCTTCAGGTGAACTACAAAAAGAACACTCACAGCCGTGTCATGCCGAAACAAAGGAAATGTTCCTGGACAACTGAAAATGTTGCATCAGAAAAGGATGAAGGAAGGAAAAGTAACTGATTCTAGAGATTGGTTCTACTGTTCATGACTTTCCAAAAAAATTAACAATAACCGCAATTTTTTTCCATCTGTCCATCTTCAAAACCCGCTGTGGTCGCTGGAGCCTATCCCAGCCACTGTTGGGAGAAGGTGGGATGTACCCTGAACAGTTCAACAGTCTGTCAGTCAAGGCCACACACTCACACATGACAGTCCAATGTCTGCAAACACTTTGAATTTTACTGTTGCATTTCAGTGATGAAAAACACAACAAAAGAAACCTTTTCCTCCAGACTTTAAACTTCTGCATCAGATCTTCCATTACAGAACTTTCCTTTTCAAATAGGGGGAATTCAGGCCGATATGTCAGAACTCCATGTAAGCCAGATATTCTCATCAATCTTGCCAGATAGAGCCATGGATTCCATCTAATAACTGCTGGAGAAGCTCCTTAGTAATTAATTAGCAGTTATTAATCATCCATTTTTTAGTACTTCCTGTTTTGAATGAATGTTTTGATTGAAAGTCCAACTTTGAAATGTTTTTCATGAGATTACCTCCATCATCATTTTTGCAGTCAGTCAGAGCAAAGGATTAAATTGCTATTTAACTTTCTTAACAACCATTAAGGGAACAAACATGAGCTCACGTGTGGCTTCTTTTTGCCTCAAACATTAAGAACGATCAAAAAAAGAAGGAGTTTGAAAAACCCTACAAGCTGACGCTGAACAGGAAATATGCAAAATACAGACGATTTGAGAAAAAAGGATTAGAATCATACATCTAAATTGCATGACATACTCAGATTGGTGCATAAATAATCATTTTATTATCAGTATATGGGTACTCTGCCTCACCTGACTGCACATCCTTGGTTGGAACAAAATAAGGGACAAAAACCACAAAAATGGTCCAAAACCCGCCAAAATGATGTCCACCTGCCCCAAGCAAAATTCAGATTCAAACTGCTCAATCTGGCAATGCAGATTCTCACAAACATGCTGTGATTCATGTTGATTTTACTCCTCACTTTCACTGCCTGAACTTCTATGTAATTGCAGCAATGCAAAACAGGATTCTTGAATGTAACAACAGAAGTCGGCTGACTAAGCCAAGGAGGAGTTTTTTTTTAATCAAAAACAACTATGTTATATTATCTTCTGAAATAATGTCACAGAGGTCCATCTCTCTTAAACTTGCTCACTTCCTGAATGAATCACTCAGTGGCCTCTTACTCACTTTCAGAGCACAGGAGCCACTTGGAGCATTAGACTCTGTTGAAACGGAAGCTGTAATCACCACAGCAGCATCTTCAGGAGTCGAGGGGGGAATTGAAATCAGTGGTCTTCTGAAGCTCACGGAAACATCTGTTCAAAGGTAAATCTGACAGACGTGACTCACTGACTGTCATCCAGGCAAGAATTCCTCACCTGTAAAATAGTAGGTTTGGAATATGTGAATGACATCCATCAACATTTACCCTAAGAAAACAATCAAAAACAAGATGCATTTTAAGATGTATTCTAGATATTTGGTAAATTAACAAAAAAACATTCTAAAGTTACTAAAGTTGAGAGGTTAAAAAGACTGTTTTTTTATTTACAAAGCATTATATTACAAAGTCATTTAAGAAAGTAAAAGAAACTTAGAGCTCATTAAACCCGGCTGCCGTTTCTTTTTCAAATATAACTGAGAAAGTGGTGATTCATACCACTTTCTCTCACTTTTCCAATTAAACGACTTATATTTCATATTCATTTGCTTTCTGATGGATGTGTGAGGAGCTGTCCTAAAAACAAATATTCCAGAGAGGAGAAACCACCTGTTATTCATTTATTTGGCATTTATAGTCTCATTTTTTTACATATACAATCAAAAATAACTAAAATAATAAAGACATTCCCTTGAATTCTATTTCTAGTCATTTTTCTAGTCATGTGTGATATTATTCTGACCCACTGCAGTGCAGGACTGGTCATTTCCACAATTTTTCTTTGTTACTTAAAGGGCCTATATCATGCAAAATCAACTTTTGGAGTTTTTGGATGTATTATAGGGTTGTTTCCGCATGGAAAACAACCACAAAGCAGTATTTTGAATTCTTCTGCTCGCATATATTTTTTTACCACAGTATTGTGAAAGATTAATACAAGAATTGTTGGCTCAAGCTAAACAAAACGATATGACTTACAATATGACTGTATTAAATTAGGTGGCCATGGTTAACAAAAAACCTCAGTTTCCAAGGAAATCCAAAAGTTTATTTTTGCAGATTCTTCTAAAAATGACATAGACATGTCCATCACTCTCAGGCGACCAAAAAATTAAATGGTTGCTATGGAGATAAAACCATAAAAAAGCTGCTATTTTGAAAAACGTGTAGCTCTGCAAAGCGTTAAAAGGGAATGGCGAGTGCGGGGACGGTTAATGTCTGCAGACCATCCAGTGATGGTTGTGGCTTTAATCTATTATTAGTTTTTTTAGTTTTGCCAAACTGGCTGCAAATATAATTATATTTTTATGAATTGAACTAGAATCCTATTTAGCCACATGAGGGGTAGAGCAAGATTTAACTTACAAATTTCTCCTAAAATGAGGTCATGCTGGCAAACCCAAAGAAAAGAAAATAAGCTCGTTGTGTGAATGTTCCACTGATCAACTAAAAAGACGAAACAATCAAAGGCTCTGCAAATACAAAAAGCTATTTTTCACAAATGCAAGGAGTTTTTTTTCATGGTTTTCTGCCTGAGTTTGTATAAATCTGCCCGGCAGAACCGGCACCTCCGTAAACATGGTGGCAGCCCATGTACAAACAGAAAATTGGAAGCAGTTTGTTTTACTGAAAGTTTCTTTATTTTCTCTATTTTTCACGTTAAGAAAACTTTTCCCCCAGCTTTTACTTTGTTATGCCTTTTTTCATCCCACTTTTCTTCTCACTCTGTCTGGTGCTCTGTTCCAGCGGCTGAAAGCTGCGGCCTAGTGTCTGACAGAACAAAGGGAAAAACCATACCGGGCTTTGGCTGTTTGGGGATTTGTGGCTTTGTGCTTCGTGGACTCTGCACAGACATGGCTCTCAGCATTGTGTGTCTGCACACTGTGATAATTTGTTTTGGGTCTTTCTTTTAATGTCACAAGTACTAGGAAGTATCAACGACAAATCAGACAGGAAATGAAGAGGAGCACTCGGGCCCAAACGTGCTGTAATATGAACGAGCAGCAGGAATGACCTGAACACAGCGATCCTCAGATCAGTCTTATCTGTCTGGGCAAAACTCGGTTGTTGTAAAGCAAAATAAAAAGAAGTCAGGATATTACAAATTTCCTGCAGGCTCTTCTTCTTGCAGATCGTATTATTAGTCATTTGTGCATTTTTTATTTTAATATTTTGAGTAATTTAGTCTTTTTGGCATGACAAAAAAATAATTATCAAAGAAAAAAAAATCTAAATAAATGCTTTGAGTTGAGTTTTCTCATAAGCCAATCTAGATCTGAAGAATTATTTTAAACAGTGCAAATACACAGACTGTACTCCTAATGTACCATTTAACTTTGGATGTGTGATTGTAGCCTTAATGGGCTGTTTGAATGAAACTGTTGATATTAAATATTTGCGAAAGAAACTTTTTCCAAATCAAAATTCCCTTTGATAAAGACACAACTCCAAAAGCAATCACATTTAGCATAACCCGTCAGGAACTGGTAGTACTGTATAGGACCAAGTATGCACGAGTCCAGACTCAAGGAAACTTAAACATTTACACTGCAAAAACAGGACCTATGGAAACACATCAAACCTTTTTACAACGTGCCAGTGCCAGTGGTGTCGGAGAAATGGTTTCATCAACAAAGAAAAACTTCTAGTCACCAAGACAATTTTTCTTAAACAAAAATTATTTTGTAATAGATTTTTTTTCTTGCAGGACAGAAAATAAGACACACTTTTTAAAATAAGGGTCTTGTGACGTATAGAAGTGTAATACATCACATACAGCACATCAAAATCCACGAAGGAACAAAACTGGTGACAAAGCGAATTATCCGACAATGAAGAACTGAAAACCAGACACTTCCTGAGGGTCATTCACTGAAATGAAGACAGCTGTGGAGGATCATCAACATTAACCTGGTGTGACTGACAGGGGACAGCTTAAAACAGAACATGATCAAAACCAAGAAACTAACGAAACGAAATTCAGCAGCACAATCCTCACAGTATCCCCCCCAAAAAAGCAGATCCCAGAGGCCTTAACTAATCAAAGCAGTTGGAAGGTGGTGATGGGAACCTGGAGGAAGGCTAGAACAAAACAAAAACGTTCAGCAGTGAGGGATTAACATGGAGAACCTTTCTTCAGGAACAGGCAGAAGGAGCATTCATGGTGACTTTCCCCAAAGACAGGAAACATGAAGGGGAGGAGCCGCCATGACCCTTTTCTGGAGCAGAAATCCAAGAACGGCGACCACGCTCAGGAAATGTGATGGAGTGGCCCCAGTGACCTTATTGTTTCAAGAAAAAGTGTCTTATTTTCTGTTTTGCAAGAAGAATCATCCTATTAGAGTTTTCAATAGCAAAATAATCCTATTTTAAAAACATGTCTGATTGACTACATTTTTTTTCAACTATTTTTCTTTCCTCATTTGCAGATCATTGTGCTTATTTAAAGAAAATATTTGAATTTTTAAGAACTTTTGAGTTATTTATAGGGGGGGCTGTTTTTCTCCTCCACAGAACAGCAACATTCTCCTGTCTGGTTCAAGGGGTTCAGGTCATACGGTCAGGGACTGATGGTATAGGACCCAAAGAGACCGGGCTGGGGGCAGAAACATAAACTGAGATGTAACAAAACGAGTGACAAACAGAAAACGAACTGACAATGAAGAACTGAAAACTGACAAAGGAAACAGAAATCCACGAGCACAATTCTCTCATGAGCCATGTCCAAAAATGCTCAAAGTAATTATAATCCCTTTTGTATTGTCAGATTTCCTTACATTTCTTGATGTTTTTGTTTGTGCAGTATGTAAATGGAATATCCTTCTGCCACAGCCTACAAAAACAACATGCCCGTGCTGGGAGATGTTGTTCAGAGGCCCAGTGACGAAAGCGTCTGCCCTGAGAGGCTGTGTTGTGATGAAACACCACAGCAGGGAGTTAATGACGCTTTGGTTTACACTCCTTCCCACACAGCCCAAGGCTCAGGCCGAACCATTGCTGTCCATCGCAGTTTGAACATCACTTGGATGACACATTTCATGGCCCCCTCCTGCCCGTACACATTCTACGTGACAGATAGCTCGGCTGGGTGCCCAGAACAGGCTCCTGACGGCTGGCAGGTCTCCGGTGAGAGGGACATCTCTTAACTTAGTCTTCTTGCTCCAGAAGGATTGAATCATCCATGAGATTGGCACACAATGGTGAGGCCTGCTGCCCACTCAGCCACTGTGAGTGGATTCAATATGGAGCCATTCGAGCAGGAGTGATGTCACAGGGCGCTTCCAACTGTAGGTTCAATGGTTCACCATGCTGTTGTTTGTATTCGTCACGCCGTCAAGACAGAGGACGAGGAAACACGCAGACTGAACGTGATTTCAAACCAAAATCTCAGACATCCTCAGAACTGGCACTGATCTGCTTTACTTTTCAGTTTGAAATTTGACATATTTTACAGATGTGGAGCACTTTTAGCAAATGGATGTTATTTTGAACAAAACCCATCTCTGTGCAGGACTCACATCAATCAGTCCAACAAATGAACAAAGTGAGCAAAGAGGAACAGATTCGGTGGCAGAAATGTGAAAGGCGTCCCTGAAGCGGCTTATCTTCCTGTCGGTTGTTCTTGCTGTGAGAAGAACCAGTTGGACTCTTCTCAACAGCGTAATCTGTTTAATCCTGTGGGCTTCTCCCGCAGCTTGCAACTCTTATCTGTTCTGTCTGCTTTCTGCTCTTCAGTCTGTTCTGCTCCTCATTTGCAGCGTTCAGACGTGGATTTTGCTGACTCTTGTTTCAACATCAGCTCAGCAAACATTTGCTGGAATGATGGAACGCAAAGTCACTGGGTAATTATGACAAAGGTTCATCAGCTTGAAAAACAGGCTTCTTCAAATGTGTTACAGCTTTAAAGTCCTTCACCTACATTTTTATAGGGAGAATCTGAATGATGCACAATCCTCCTTAAGAAACATCCTTTCAATAATAACTGTTATTAGACATGGAGTTTGGATGAATAGATGTCTGGTTTGGTTTGTTGTGAACTTTGTGGTTTGATTACCTGTAATGATCACGCCTTTGTGTGTTAGAATTACAGGTTGTGGCGCTGACATCAGAACCTTTCGTACTATTAAACCTATGTTCCTTCTCTCAGGGACTCGTGACTTCTGTCTTATTGTGATGCCCACACTCCTTCTGTAATGGTTTTGTTTATTTCCAAGCAGGAATCACGATTCTCTTTCCCACAGTAGACTGACAACTAAAAAGAGCCAGATGTTAGGATTCTAAAGCGGTTGGTCAAATGTTTTCCTTTTTGATTCTTTTATTCTGAAATTCAAGCATTGATTATTTTTTCTCTATAAAATTGTATTTCTATTTATTCACTGTTATTTAACCAGGAAAGTTCCATTGATTTATTTTCCAGGAGAGTCCTGGCCAAGAGGCAAAAGATTACACACACCCTAGACATTTCATCTTTTCTAAACACCATGACTTCTTCAAGTGAAACTCAAATTCAAAATCATCTTTATTGGACAAATATGAGTCCATAATCAGGAATCTGATTTTGGTGCTGTCACGGACAATTACAACAATAGATTTAAAAAAGGAAAAATTAGGATCTATTCAACATTTATACAGATAAATGCATTGGAACTTCTAATTTTTCAATTTTCATGTGAGTGGTAGTTGTTAGGGGACAGGTGTACTGTTTGCACAGCAGTGGTGGAAAATCCCGGGATTTGTCCGTTCGTCCATCCTGGTTTTTTCCTCCCACAAAACCAACTGTCCAATCCTGAAACGTGACGTACGGTTCAGTCTGTGTGCCGTGATGTGATCTCCTGCCTTTGAACAGCTTTAACAGCAAGTAATGAAAAATCCAAATGCGGTGTCAGATATTCTAATGACCCACTGATAAGGTGACTAAGTCATTCCCAACTGCCGTCACTTTGATTCCATTTTCCATGACCTGACGATATTTAAGCTGTTCAGTCCTCCCACTCAAATAGAGTTTCAATGTGACCAGAGTTTCTAATGCACAATTGAACTTTCTTTTTCTTAAAAATGTTCTAACAGAGTGACGTTTGATCACAGGGTCTACAGGACGACATCTGCCTCCAACCTCACAGCTATGAGGTTTCTCAGTTTGCTTACTGCTGTTGGTCAGACTGAGTCAAGGTCCATGACAGAGGGTCACATGTGGGGCGAGGAGGTGTTTCATTGAAACGGTCCCTCTGGGGTTTGCAGGTCTGTGGTAATGTCCTCCAGAGTCCTGCATGAACATTTTCTCTCACCTGTCTAGGTTTGCCCAATTCTCCAGCATCCACCCGTAAGGGCAGATGGGACTGCGCCTAAAACTTCAACCAGAGGTCATGCAGTGCTCGACTTGAGGAGCTACACCCCTGTGCAGGTGATAAATCTGTTTTCTGAACAGGTGTTGGCAAACATGTCTCCATCAGTCGCACTGATGCAATAATCTATATGAGAACTGGCTTTCCCTCTCTGTGATTTCACTTTCATGGTGTTTTCAGTTCAAAAAGGAGGATTAACAGTTGGTGTCTGGGCTGAAGAAAACAGTTCAGACGATTGTTTTATTTTTGAAGTCAAGATGAGGTAAACAGCTGTGTGCATCTCTGACATTTACAATACATTAATTCACACTTCTGCTACACAAAACTGTTGAGGAGTTCAACTTGTTGCAAGAAAGCGAGATGAGTGGCTGAAATCTGCACAGATTGCCAAGCATTGGGGTGTACAGCCTGGCAACAACGGAGCTCAATCGCGTCACACACAACGTCAGCAAATTCTGATGGAGAGATAAAAATATATAGAAAACACAAGTGAACTCTCTCGGTGGATAACGGGTGGATGATAATTCATAAATAATATCTCAATGTCCCGAGCTCCGATCCACTGCTTTCACGTTTGCAAGCCGGCACAGAAATCCGTTCCTCCTAATGCTGCTCTTTCTGAAATATCTGTTTGGTATAAGTGATATGACCCTGTAGCTGATGCTGCAAAATGCTGCACACATCTCACACTTCTGTTGGCGGAAAGGACCGGATCAAACTCTGTCCATAATTCCTCAGCCTTACAAATGCTCCTGCACTAAAAATGGCCTCTCCTCTTTAATAGAGATTTGGCACTGCACTCTGGTAAAGGTTTGAAAGCTTGGTCAGCAGGTTCTGTGAGAATTGGAGGGAAGGTGCACAATGCACCTGAAGGCCCATTAAAGTTCTCACCAGTTGGCCTTTTCACCAGGATGGCTTAAACATCCAGACATCCATCCATAAAGATTGAGACTCTGAGTTTGGTTCAGCGTGAACGCCTTTTCTCATCAACTGTCTGAGTTCTCTTATGTTTTCTGAAACTCGTGAGCAGTTTAGTTGTGTAGGAATGTGGAGAGTGCATCTCCACACCAAGCTCGAAGGGCTTTCAAAGGCCGGCACAGTTTGACAGCTACTTTCTCCATCTCCTCTGACCATCCATAAACCACAGACTGCAGCATAATGAGGCTGCGATGTGTCACTCCTTTCATGAATGCCGGCCACTCAGATTATTTGTGACGGTCAAATAGACATCTGATGCTTCTGGGACTGACTCATACAAACATACAAACATAATGAAACAGAGAGGTTCACAAATTCAAGATTTCAGAAACCTTTGATTGGCCTAAATGTTAAAAGACAAGTGCAGGAGTCAGCAGTGAGAAAGACAAGGTCATTGTTTCCTATAAATAAAATTCTAATTGAACGTGGCGCGATCCTAGTGTTGGGACATTGAAAAAGGTCAAAATGATCTGAAGGTAAACCTGAACAGTTAAATTGTGATCTGGAAGCCCCAGATGAGAAGATGCTGCGGAATTCCAGAAGAGGGCAAATGTTAGCGTAACGGGCAGATATAAGAGGTTTTTCTGGTCAGACTCATCTGAAATGATCGTTTCAAACCTCAGATATGAAAAATGGGACTGTTTTCTAAGAGAACGTTTAGTTTAACGTGAAAAAGTTCGCTTCTGAAAACCTAGAAATGAAGTCTTTTTTTCTAGAAAGAAGTTTCTTCTGTGCACCAACAAATTTATTGTATTAGTTTCTCGATGTCATTTGTTTTTTGGCAGAATACAAAAAAAGCATAACAAAGAAGAAAAAAATGTGTTTCAGTATTCAGTATTTTCACCTCTGGCCAAACGAAACATAAAAACTGCAGCCTTTTCTCCAAAAAAAGTCTTCTTTTGTGTGTGATTTATCTGATACCTAAAATATTCAGTTAGGATTCCCTCCCCACACACAGACATGAGAGTCATTCTGTTTTCAGAAGCAGAATGTGTGTAGGAGACAAAAAGAAACTCATTCAAAAAGATTTCCGGCTCATAAAAAATTCTCCTCCCTGCCGAAGTGATCCATTCTTTTCCTGGGAGTTCACACTCCTCCGTTCGTGCATTTTTGAAAATGATGTGTCTTTAGGTATGTTCTCTGATTCATCTGAATCTAAATCTGGGCACAGTGTGGGCCTCCATCATGCGGTTCAAGTCCGGCGTGAGGGCAGGCTGAAGCGTGCCGCGTTGGAGTGAGGGGTGGGTGTGGAGGGGTCGGGGTCAGCTTTGGAAACTTGTTTTCCAACAGCCAAAGACATGGAAAGCTTTTTTTCACAAGCTACTTATAAAAATACACTTTGAGGTCATTTCTTTCTTCATTAAAAAAAAAATCAACATATTTACTTTGGGAGTGAAGCAGCGTCTTGTGGGACAATTATTCTTAGCAGGAATGGCGGCGGGGGAGTAAAAAGACCCTGTCATGGATTCACTTAACGACGTCAATGACATCACCATGCCCCCCCCCCACCAGATACTGGAACAGAACAGAACGGAGGCCTCCTCATGATTCATTCATTCTTAATAACCTCTTTTAGCGCACTCCATTTATTTTAAGCCGTTTTATCAGTGATCATATACGTTTTTTTTTCTCGACTCCAGTCTCTTCTGCACAACTTCCTCTAAAGCCAAATCTTTTGGGGACTGACAGGTTCACATTATGAATAAATGACACCTGCTTTCCTCTGACAGCTTGTGATGGGAAAGAGGCAGAATGCAGAATAATTAGCTTTATTTATGGGAGGCATGTGAATCATGGCTTTGCTGTTAATGCTCACAGCAGTGGTGTCCTGTCTGACATTTTTTTCCTTAAGCGAGGATGCGGGTCTCATTATAGCAACTGTCACTTTTTGTTTTTTTACCCATTAAAGGTCTGCAATCTCACCTGTCAGGTAATAACACCTAAACATTTTAAAAGCCTTAAATTTGCTCTAAATAATCAAATCAAATCAAACTTTATTTCTATAGCACTTTTCCTATGAAGCATAACACAAAGTGCTTTACATTAAAATAAAACAGATTAAAAACAAGCACAACCATAAAAATGTAGACACCCCCACCCCCAACACACACATGCAATCCACCCAACCCCTTTCACAATTCCCACCCCCTTAGCTGATGGAACCCATTGGGAAACAGGCTGAGCAAGGAGAAAGTTGGTTGGTGGACCCATTACAGTTGGGACCTCTTCCTCCGTGGACAACCACATAGTCAGTGTAATGCAGCATCACAGGCGAGGACCCAGCCCCACCACAGCAAGGTAGCGAGGTAGGTCCCCATCTAGAGCTGCAACAGCTGAACCGTAGCTGACCCAGAGGGAGAGGACCCAGCCGAGGAGGCACTGGATTTAAAAATAATAAAATATCAATCTAAAATTAAAATGGAACATTTGATAAAAGCAACAAGCAATAAAACATGAGAATAAAAAATATTCAAATAAGCTATAAATAATCCAACGTAAAATCATAAAACATGATAAAAATAATAAAAACAGGATAAATTAACATGATAAAAACTAACTAAAAGCTAATTTAAATAGGTCTTGAGCCTTTTCTTAAAAACCTCTATGTTCTCTGCGGTCCTCAGGTCCTCCGGCAGACTGTTCCATAGATGGGGGCCATAGTATTGAAAAGATGCCTCTCCATAATTTTTGGTTTTCACATTTGGAATGATTAGTAGACCAGTGCCAGAGGATCTCAGGGTCCACGAGGGTTCATATTTAACTAAAAGATCAGATAAATAAGATGCAACATATTTAGTGGGAGCTTCAAGATGTACATCTATGCTTGTGAATCTTCCACTCAATTCAACCTTTTATGTCAATCTTGCAATCATAAAAGCACAAATGAGGTTAACGTCATGCTTACGATGGCTTTTCCATACAAAGATGTCACACACTTCCTCAAACTTAAAAAAAGATTCATCAATTGGGAGCATCAGACTCTCGAGAGATCTCATTTTGTGAGTAAAAATGATTTGCAGGTCCCTTTATAAAACCTTGCCAGGCAACATGATAATACCACTGGGGTAAGTCCATTAAAAATTTCCGCCAGGATTTTATTCATAATCCAGTTGCCAAGCCAACTAGTACAAAAATAATGCAAAAATAAAACTCCATGACGAAGTGAATCAGCAGGAGAGCTTCCTGGAATAGAAAAGTTAGCGCCGGAAAAAAAACAAAAAAAGGTTTACGAGGTCATAACTAAGGATCATGCATGACGAATAAACAAACACAAGAGATGATAACGTTTAAAAAGGACAAGCTGCACAAACACAACATTTACCATTAACAGCAAAATATGCCACTTTATAGCAATACGTAGATGTGAAAAAATACAGTTGCATCAGTTGATGCATAAACTATAATCTGTGTGAAAAACAACTTTGATTAAAAAAAAGGAGAGAATTGCACCAGTAACTTGTTTATAAGAGAGAATGACATGTAATATTTTTGCACAGAGTCGTAACCAGAGTGAACTGAAAAAGTTTACAGCACAAGTGTCAAACTGCGCTCCATGAAGACTGACGTCATGCTTGTTTTCTGGCAGCTTCCTAAACACACCTGATCCAGGTAACTGAGGCAGGGAGTCTGAAAAACCAGCTGGACTTCTGTCTGTTTACCTGGCTACAATGAACCAAAATCCCACAGGCTTCTTTTGAGAAATAAACAGTTATTCTATTGGTCAGAATAACCACTCATGCTCTGATATCTTTTTTAACATCTTCTTGATAATCCTCTATCCTTTTCCACAATATTTTTTCTGTACTTCAAGTTTTCAAGTTATAACCTGACCAATCAGATGCCTCGATAAAAGTAGGCGGAGCCTGCTGGTCCCCTCGTCCAAAGTTCAAAACTTTTGACAGATTTTGTGTGGCCCGCTTTTAAGTGGAAGGGGTGTGGCCTTCCAACAAGCTCGCTCCTAATGGATGAGAGGTGGTTGCCATTGAAACGATGACACAGACCAACTCCGTATCATGAAAAATGGTGACTAAATTGACTTCCTTTTGTGGAGAAGGAGTACATTTTCTATGGATGTTGGCAGTCCAGTTTTCATGTACAATCAGCAGGTCATGTGACCAAGTGGGCGTGCCTGTCCTTCACCATTGTTTCTTTAACAGTCCAGGTTTGGGCAGAACAAATGGTCAAACTTATGTTTTTATGACTGGTGGGAAGAACATTGTTTCTAGGTGAAGCTGCTGATGTTGGACGTGTTTGCAGCTGCTGCCTCATTTGCTCTCCTTCCAGCTGCTTGAACTATTACTGAAAAAAGAAGACGCTTTTTCTTGTTGTTGCAGTGTTAAGGACTACATCTGCAGCAATCAACTGTTGTACGATAAACGAAATAATGACATTTTCCTTCTGAACATACTGTGTATGTTCTTTTCTGCACTGGTGTTATGGTGCACAAAATGTAATCTGCTGCAATTAATGCTGATTCAAGGTAAATCATCCTGACATTCAGCTGTTTTGTAAGGTTGCACAAATGCAGGGTTGTGTAACATGGTTTCAAAAGAAAAAAAGTGCAGGTCAGAAAAGCTGAGGCAATGGGCAAAGCTTTTAATGAGAGAAGCAGCAGATAGCTCCAGCCTCAGCCGACTCATCAGCTGTTGTGTCTTTGTTGTGCTTCAATAAATGGTGTGTTTCCGTGTGAAAGGTTGCAAGGGAACGTTTCAGCGTTTAAACTTTCCTCATTTCTGATTTTATGGCGGCGAGCATCTTCACCCACTCCCTACCATGCGTCTTTGAGGCTGCCTCCCTGACCTTTTTCGACATACTTCTGCAGAATGTGAGAGGCCTTTTTTCATCTGACTTACATGTTTTAGAATAAAACAACGAACAGGAGGAAGTCAGGGAACACATGAGGTTGGTATGGCTTGGGTGCCATATGTGACATGACCCAACAGATGGATTGGAATACTAAATACTGCATGTCCAATATGGGAACTCACAATGACTATTAATGCATGAATTTGCAAGTGCAGTGAAAATTTAGGACTGAAAGACGACGCTCGCAGACTGTAATCCTGCTGTATTGCAGCGAAACTGCTCTCCTGTTACGTTTTATATTCATCGTCACTGAAATTAGGAGCTTATGAAACCTCTTTCTCAGAAAATACCTCATGCCAAGATAAAGTTCTACAGTCAGAGTTTGAACATTTTTACTTTGCAAATTATTCTGGAATTGATTTAGCTGATTTGGCTGATGAACAGTTCCACTTCTTCTTAAGGATAAAAATGATGACGTTGGAGACGGTGAACCAACAATGGCATCCATTGGTAAGTAAAAGATGCTTTTTTAAATGAGAATATGATAAAACTGAAGCTCATCCATCAAAGTTTGATAATAAAAGTAAATAAAGTGATGAGAGATAAAATGAGTTTCCTCACAAAAGCAGTTAAAGCTTCAAATGTTGAGGCTTCTTCTCCAAAATTCAGGTCTTCACATCAGCTTTGCGGTATTTAAGAAAATGTAATGACTAAAAAACCTTCTGGCCTAACGTAGAACTACATAAACAAGCATTTGTTAAGCAACAAATCGCTCTGACCTTAATGTCAAAATTCAGATCAAACAACAGTAAGGCAGCATTTACATTTTATCCTTCTACAGAGGACCAAAAGAGACACATTGAGATACATTAATAAAACATTAATTAATTACATATAATGATTGGCTTCCTTATATTTTCAGACCCAAACTAATATATTTAAATAAACATGATAAACAGAAAGTGATAAAGTGCTTGAGAAAGGAGTGCATAGAAATAAAATTGTATTAATTTTAGGGCTGTTAATGTTAATGCATGCGATTAATAAAAAGAAATGAACTAGTTAATACTTATTAATGCAAACTAATCACACATCAGAAGCGACTGACTTCAAGTTAGTGTCGGGAGTTTCAGGCTTCCACAGCGAGCGTTAATTTCTGACAATGCACACATCGTTGGGCGCAATCCCGCTTATACCATAGTCACTTACAAAAGACATAAATACTCAATCGATTAGTACTTTATTCTTGTTATTTTTATGGTTTAAATCGCTTTTTTTTTTTACAGAAAGAGGACTATTTGATTTGAGTAGCGGCCTGTTGTCACGGTAACATGACAATGAAACTGCAGCGGTAAAGGAAAGTGATTTATATGCTGACCGTCACAACAGGTTCAATAAAGCATCAGATCAGAGAGAAAGTTCACCTCTTACTGCTTGTTTTTGTCCAGAAGATGAAACAAAAAGTTGGTTTTATAGAAGCCTGTGCAGTGATATAGAACATGTGTTATTTACTTTAAAAGAATTGGTATTTTAATTAATTATTGACACATTATTTTAATTCCAATTTTAAGCCTGTCGTTCAATAAATCCAGGACTCCGTTTGAATGGGAAACCCCCTGAAGAATATTTTTGATGTAACTGGTAATAAAGTTGGGCATGAAGGGGTTAATGACTTCATAACACATTGTTTTAATTAATGAAGGATGTTTTCATTGACTTCAATCTATCATCTTTGGTCTTCTGTACTTCACAGATCTGGACACGTTCCATTTGCACGGCTGACATTAGATTGGAGCAGAGTTTATTCGACCTTTGTCCTATTACATGCCGCACACCTTGTTATAGAAACAAACTTTATTAAAGTCCAGCAACAAAGTCAGAACAAACTCTTTAGCATGAACTCTGTTGGTAAAACCAATATAACGTGCTTCTTCATACAGAAGACCTTTAAAATCTGCGCCCCTGAACAGAAACAAAGCACAAATGTGGATTGTGATTGTTCACATGAAGACATTAACCTGTAATCAAAGGGCAGCGTTTCTGCCAGAGGAAAAGACCTCTCCATTTGCTGTTCTAATGACTGCAATCATGACTGGATTTCTTCTAAATGAAAGTGCAGGTCCACGTTTCCTAAAAATAGGCAGAAAGTATTAAAATGCTGCAGGATAAGCAGGCAAGGCTGTTTCTCCTAATTAGTATATTCTTTGCAGTTTAAATAGAATCATCAAAAATGAGATGAAAATGTTGTAAACACTGCAGGGTTCTGTTCTTTGCCGAAGAGTTTGAACCGTGGCCTAAACTCTTTCTATACATTTAACATGAGTATATTTTCTTTAGAAACTTGAACTTTTAGATAAAGAGTTAATAATTTGTACTTTTTGTGGAAAATTTGGTAAACTACAGAAACTATGTTTTTACTTAGAGTAAGTTCATGGTTGACTGCAAATATCATTTAAACCCTGCAGATTTGATTGACCACAGAACCACAATTATAACTTTAAGAACTGAAGTTTGACATGGACTATTGATCACAGATTTCATGTTTTACTCTGACTTTCTAAAACATGTCCTAACTTGGGGACTAGAGAATTAGATTTAATATCATTTAATATCAATTTATACTTTGTGTTAGTAGTTCATCCAGGTGTTAAGAGTAAAAAGAATAGTTGCTTTACTGTTCAAATTTTCTTGCAACATGGCAAAGAAACTAAGAAAGGTGAACATAATGAAAAAAAAAGCATTTTATTTTGAAAGGACCTAGCAAAACACAAGTAGAAACTGTGCAGAAGTAAAACAATAAAAATGTGTTTATTTCTTTGCCACAGAAAATTTCCAACTTATTGTTGCAAAGAAAGAAAGTTGGGATTTGCTCATTGAAACCATTTCTATTTACAAAAGCTTTTTCTTTTAAATGATATTTTTATTTTTTTATAGGTTATCAAAGAACTACTTTGAAAACATCTGTTTTTGTATGTCGCCCAGATGTTAGGTGTGAAAAGAATACTCTCTCCATAAGGTGCATTTTTTTCATGCAACATTGCAAAAGTGTATAAAAGAAGCATAAATCAAGAAAAAATAACTTTATGCTGAAAATGCCTTTCAGAACACTCTCGAAAACTGTGCAGAGCAATAAAAAACAACAAAAATCTCTGTCATGATTTTAAAATGTATGTTTGTTTACTATGAAAAATGTCATGCTGATTATTGACAAACAGAGAAACTGTTAAACATTTAGTTTGATATTTAGGATTTGACAGTTTATCAAAGAAATTCTAAGGACTTTTAAAGAAAAAGCAAAGTTGTGCGTGAGTAGGTGTGTGGGTTTGTTTTTTTAAAATTTTTATTTATTTATTTATTTTTATTTATTTATATATTTATTTATTTTTTTGTGTGGGTTTGTGTGTAATTGTGCATGTGTGACTTCAGGGCGCACTCACACACTTTCTTCTCAGCATTAAAGGTGATATTTTCACAGAGCAGGAATTGGAAATGACTGAAATGTCTTTTTGTTCCTAAATTAGTGAAACAAATCCCTCTTTTACATAAATGCTGCCAAGCAAGCTGCAGTGGGCGGATGCAGACAAATGCACTCTAAAAGCTCGGCATTCTGGGATTGACCACACGCTCACAAGATCTTTGGAGTGCAGCAGAAGACGTTTTAGGGATCACCTGTGGAGGTGCACTCATCAGTTGGTAAAGCCACGCTCTTAGTGGTGAACAGGAAAACCCTTTATCGCCATGACAACGCCATGTACCTGCGTCGGAATGGCGTCAGCCAAGTCCCTGAGCCTCATAGCAATACTTCCCTGCTGCAACTCAAAGAAAATCCTGCCTTCAGCTTGAGTCATGGTCAGATTCTACTGTCAGGAGCAGGAAATGACACGGCACGGTTCTTTTGGGCCTTGATTAAGCCACTTATGGAGCCACGGAAACAAGCAGTATACAATTATCACGCTTGACTTTTAATAATCAACTTATAACATAGAGACTGAACAGTTATTAAAACTGTTGGTTGATTTATAAAATCTGATTTGTGCAATAATAAAAATCCATTTTGGGTTATTTTTAGCAGCATTTTTTTCTTTAAAACACTTTTATCTGCTTTTATTAAAAAGTTTGTTAAATGCACAAAGGATTTTCATGCAGAAAGCGTGATGGAGAAAGTAGAAACATGAAGTTTGCATCCTTAAAAACCAAACCTGATCCTGCTGTTTTAATTATTGACATACTTGGCAGTGTGTGGTGTCATAACAAAGAGTTTCATGTGACTCTGTTTGACTTCTGTGGGAAACCTTCATCATCACATTAGTAAAAAAATGTTATATGCATGCTAAATGCAACAAAAACAACAATTTTCTACAGTTCTGTTTTACAAACACCCAGTGTCTTCATCAGGATTAAAAAAATTTAAAAAGAATAGCGGCTGTGGTTAACAAGATTTAAAAACAATGAAACATTTTAAAATCACACAATAAATCACTAAGAGAACTAAAAAGATGAAACATTAACTAATGTGTAAATGTTTATCAAAATATAAACATATACATTTATTTTTAAACATGTATTTGTACATATATTTAAACATATTGAAACATATATTTAAAAATATATTTTTAAAATAAAAAAAACTGCTCTTACTTTTTTGAAAATACATGATTTTTTATGTACATTTGATTTGAAAATCACAAAGACATGAAGGAAGCTGGTGTTAGAGTATAGACATGGTTAGATGGAGGAAGCTGATTGGCTGTGGCGACTCCTGAAGGGAAAAGCCCAAAGGAAAAGATTTTTTATATGAAGTTTCAGGCATTTATTTCTCAACCAATTAACATGATTCACAATCAAATAAAGACAACTTTAATTGCTGTTTTTGCTGTTTACTGTTTTTGTGACACTTTTTAGTCTTTCTTAAAAAGATGTTTTTGGTTTCAGACATTTTGGTTTGTTTACATTTGTTGTTGTTTTATGTTTTTGTAATCCTGCTTCATATATTTTGCTAATTTATTTTATTTTATTTGTGTTTGATTTAGTTTGAAGTCTGTTATTGTTCTGCTTTCAGTTTAATATCTGGTCTTCACCTCTTAATGCCTTAAAGCTGTTTTACTTTTATCTTAAATTTATCCAACCCCAGTCTGTCTTTCTGATTTTATTTATTTCCTTTTTCCCAGTTTTTGATTTATTTGCTATTTCCTTTCCATTGTGTTGTTTATTGTCTCATATTTTTAAAGAAATTAGTTAATTTTCCACCTGTTTGCCTTTAGGCTCCAAAATTTGGGTTTACTGCCATCACTGCAGGCCGTTGTGATTCCCGCTAAAGCAAATGTGCAGTTCTCAATGGATAAATCTGCAGAAAAACACCCAGCTTTTGCTTTTCTTGACTCAGTTTTAGAAATCCATTCTTCCTAATGACACGGTTCAATCAGGCATTTCTGTTCCTTCACAAATGCTTATTGGACCCTAATGAGTCAGAGACTCATTTTCCAAAATGCTATTGCAGCGAGGAGGTGACGTGTCTGTCACAGGAACATCTGGAAACTCCCACAAGACCTTCACAGTCCCCCCGTTGATGGGCTGCGATCCATATTCATCCAACTCACCCTTGACACTCACTTATGGATCTGACACTTTTCCACCCTCATATTTACACTCCAGGTCTCCCTCGCTCTGAACCACAGATGACTGCAAATGCCATCAGACTCTCTGTAAAAATGACACAAACTCTTCATGTTTGCACCTCACATGTGATTCATCTGACCTGGTGAGGGACTGTTTGTGTTTGACACAACTGCATGGACTCACAGTGACTTTGCTGCATGCACAGCAACTTGTTTACTTTTAAGTCCGTGTTAATCAGCCAGTCTCATCCCAAAAACCCACTCAGACTGTCAGGATTTGGTGGAGAGGAACACAGAGCAGATGGCTCGAGTCAAGGCTGAGAAGCTCCCAGTGTTCATGGAGGAAAGATAAACAAGCAGAAGAAGAACTTCTCTACAGATTGTTCCAACCAGGAAGAGTTCGGAAAAATAAACCCAAACATTTTACATTTTGAATGTTATTTGCCGTGTTTGATCATGCGAAACACGGAAGAGTTATGGAATATTATTTCTGTAGGCACACAAAGACGACCGAAAACACTTTCTGCTGGATTTCCACGGTGGCCCTAAAGTTCAAATCACATCAAGAAATCACTCAATGCAAAAATATATTGAAGATTTTACAAGTCAAAATAAAAAAAGTAAAAAACTGTTTGGTTAACAAAAATAATCTCTAGAAATCAAAATGAAATGTTAAATAATGAAACCAGAAAAGGTATGATGGTATTTTGAAGAAGCGGTTTTAACTGAACTGTGGTAAAGAGTTGGCTGATAGAGTGGCCAGAAGCTTAAATAATGTCTTCTGTCGGAAGATATCACCATGCCAAATAACTTCCTGTTAGAAAGGTGAACAAACATCATCATCCAATCAGTGACGTCCAGTAAAACCTACCTGTTCTGGTTTCTAATGGTTTTTATTGTTTTTTTTACATTTAATTTTGATTTCTAGAAATATTTTTTGTTTTCTAAAACATATTTTTAATTTTCTTTGTTTGTTTGTTTATTGTCTTTTGGTTTCTGGAATTTTGTTTTTAATTGCTGATTTGTTGATGTGATTTATCACTTCAGGGCCACCGTAGATTTCTGGCTTTTCTGCAGCAGTTTGACATCAAATGAAAGCTCTTGGATGTATAAATAAAAAAAGATTGAGAACCGGATTATGGCAACTATGTAAAAAAAAAGGAAAGCAAAACCCAACACAATAAGGAAAGGATTTTATAAGTTTGCTTCTGCTTTCTTTAAGCGAGTAATCAAAATCTATTTGAAGATCATATTTAATGGATACATGTGTCACATATGGGTGTGTAAGTGCAAATATGCCAAAGTATTTATGTGAATAGTATAATGACATAATGCTCACGATGATGGATATGTTTGTATGTACGTTTATGTACATTTGTTTTTTTTAATTTTTTAACCAATTTATGACTAAATATCTAAATCAAGTTTGTATATATATGTATATATATATATATATTTGTCTTTTTTTGTTTTTGTTTGCCTAAAAATAAACCTAATTCCAAATTATTGTGTAGATTTTGTGTTTTGCTGAGATGTTTTGGTCTTCCAGGTTGAATCTGTGTCACCCATGACGTCATCTGTTACACAAAACTCAGCTTTGGTAATTTCTTTCCGATACGTGATCTGGAGAACATTACTCTTGGTGCCTTGCAGCGCAGCTAAAGTCAAGGCCAGCTGACGAGCTTCAGGAAGAAATAAACGACATTCTGAACTGAATGAGCGAGCAAACACACTTCATGCTAAAGCTGTGACTGAGTGTGAACGCACTATTTCCCTTCATCGACCACAAAGCTGTTTTGATGCATCACAGAGAATTGTTGAAGTACACTTGAGATGCACGTCTCCTTTTTACAATCTCCTGGTGCTGAACACACAAATCCCTCTGTGGTACATTTATTTTTGCTCGAGTTGCTATTTACAGCATCTTTCATAAAATGCCTCTTTTTGAAGTTTATTTATGTAAATGGTAACACAGATAAGCTCTTTTTTCCTGTGTTTCTCTAACAAACCTGCAGACAGAGCTTCATACCCCTATCATTTCCATTATTCTGCAGCTCCATAACTCTGTTTATTTAATTGAATGATACTTTTTAATTGCTTTTCTACCCAAACATCACATTAGTGGGCAAAAGAATGAACAACGAACAAAAAGCCAGGGCACCGCTGAAGATCTGTGCAGGAGACCAGAGGTCAAGAAAACAGTCGTAAACTTCTCTTGCCGGCAGGAAAACACTTGGCTCAGACAAACAGCCCTAAATGGCGTTGGGCCAGAAGGTCATGGAGCGCTCAGAACCACTGTGATCTGAAGGCAGAAACATTGGGGCAAAACTGCTCTGGGATTTCCTTCTTCAGTTTCCCTCGTTCCTTTATTTCAACTATTTAAAAAGAAGGAAAAACAAACTGGCATGAAAATGACATGATGTGTTTGTGCATCCATGCTTTTATTTTGAAGGGTGAAATGGTGAGAAAGATGGTGGGTTTATATCAAAAGGGTCCCAGGGGAGGTGGACTCATGTCAAGCAGTGTTCTAATGAGAGACTTTAGAAGGTAGAAGGTTGTTGGCTAATTGGGTGGCGAGCAGTTTGATTCCTGGCCTTGATGGCTGACATGTCCTTGGGCAAAACCCTCACCTTGACCTTTTCCCAGTCCTATTTTTGAGTAAAGACTTTTTTTAATGATGTGGTTTTTCAAAACATCAAAATTCTGCAGCTACAGTTACTTGTGCAGCCATGATGAGGTTTCTTTATTTTCACTTTGATTCTTGTGGTGAATGTCTCAGGTTAAATTTTAGTGCGTACTTCTTCATTTTGCATCGTCTTCTTTACCAAAGGAACCATCATCAGCCATCATCCTATGATTGGTTTGTACCTGTTTTAGATCTTAATTTTTTATAATTTCCCTTAAATATCCCAAAAACATTTGTGTGCATTGAAGATCTCTCACTGAACACGTTTCCCGTCTCTACATGCTAATATAACAATAAATTCTAAAGTTCAAACTTCACATGATTATAATCATTTTTTTCATGTGAAGTCTTCGCATTTTGTGAAGAATGATGAATAATAGATGTTTAGAGGAGCTTTGCTTGTTTTTATTTCTTAAACATTTTTCACTGTTATGTTTTGTTTTATATAGTTTTATTTCATCTCTACATGTCTTATCTTTAACATCAAAACCAGTTTTATCTCAATTTTTGCAGTAAAAAAAGACACATTTTACTTCTCTGAATTGAGTTTTTTTTTTTTACAGTTTCAGACTCATTGTGGAATCATTGTAAAATATAATAAAAACATCTGTTAGAAAAAAAGAAGCCGGGACAGTACTAAAAAGATGCCTGTCAAGCATTTCCACAAAAAACAGGCTTAAAGATAAATTATTAGAGCAAATTGTAAAGTAATAATTAGATGCTCAAAATCCCGGACTAACCCCCATTTAAAAAAAAAACCAAGAGATTAACATTGGACCCATTTTCTGTTACATAGCTACAAATCTACATTTCAATATTGATTGAACAATAGGATGACAGATGAAAGCATTTCCAGAATAATTCTGGTTTTTGATCAGTCTCTGGTGTCTCTGCAGAGTGGTTTTGGCAGCATGTCTCAGCAGTGAATTTAAGATATTTTCAAAACACTAAATGTTCAGGTGATTCACTGATGTGCAATCTCATTCTGAATCAAATTATGGACACAATCTTTTTGTTCGAGGTGTTACAACATGAAGGTGTTTTTTTTTTATGCCTGCAGAGGTGGTTAAATTAGATTGAAATGAAATCCAATCAATTCAGTGGTTTTGGTGCATTTAGATTACTTATGAATCAAAAAGGGCCGACTCCCACATCTTCTTACCCATACTGCTCTGCTTCACCAAACAAAGCCATAGAGTGCCACCCTGGCCTACTGCCATTGTCTGCTCCACATTTTATGCAATTTGTTTCCACTTTCTGATGTGTATATTTAATCTTGATTTTTATTTGAGGGTGACAGAGTACTTCAGTACAATACTTTAACCCTGTCTGTGCTGCTTTCTTCCATGGTTTAGACCCACTCCAAAGATAATGGTGTTCTGAGCATGTTCTTGTAGCCTTTTTTCCTCAAAATATAGGACATGTATGGGAAAAAAAAAAAGAAACCTCAGGGATGTTCACATGAAGGAGGGATCCTCTCCCAGGACGGACAGGCGATGTACTAGAACTGTTAAAGAAGAATTCCCTTATCTAACTCTACAACTACATGTATAAATAACAACTACATGTTTGAATAAGCTGGGGGTATGAAACAAGTCAGAGGTGAGGTCCACCGCCAAAGACAGGAGCACCGGGAATCTCTCCCGCTCCCCTGGAGGGGAGTGGGAAAGAGGGACAATAGCGGACAATAGCACAAATAGCGGATGGTAATAATGATAATAATAATACAGAATCTGATGTTTTAGCATGTCAATATTAATATAATATTAATCTAATCAAATCCCCCTATGACCACTAAGGTGTTCCCCCAGACACCATGGCCCAGTTTATCAAGCCATCTTCCCTCTATTTAGCTTCACGGAGAAGTATGTATAATGGATGTAATGAAAATTATAATTTATTATTATTAATTTGTAATTACAAAATATTAATTATTAATAATAATATAATTATTATTATAACAAAGAGTTACAGTAATCCAGCCTAGACGTAACAAATGCATGGATGAGTTTTTCAGCATCGCTTCTAGATAATATATTTCTGATGCTAGATTTATTTTGATGGTGATAAAAATGCAGTTTTCCAAGTCTGTGATATGTGAGCCTTAAATGATAAACCCTGGTCACCCCTGGGTTTCTAACTGTGGAATTGGAGGCTTTATTTGCCCCATCCAGGGAGACTATCTGATCAGATAGAGCATCTCTCAGGTATTTAGGAGAGTAGTTTTTTTCTGGGTTTTGCAGGAGCTAATTGTCATTCGGGTCTTGATATTTCTAATGCAGGCATTACGTTTCTCTATGTGGTCTTCAATTCTGATGCATCCACTTGCAGACAAATAAATCCATCAATGTCTTCATTTTCCTTGTCTGAGCTGCCATCTGGCAACTGCTGGATAGCTCTGATATTGCTCGCTGTTTTGTCTGCTACGCTAATATTAGCTTGAGCTTGTGAGGTACTATAAGCCAGTGGGAGAGAGTGTAAGCAAAGGGCTGATGGGAAATGATCAGATCTAACTTCCACGCCAACAGTCATGCTCACAACCCAAAGGCAATGAGCTACTGCAGTGCTGCAGACAATATGTCTTATAAACACAACACAATGCTTTGATTTTGACTAAAAACTGCATAATCATAATTAAAAGACCACTGGGAACAATTTAAAAATAGAAAAATATATAGTTGGAGTGGGACTTGGAAAAAGATGTCTGAGCACGTCTTTTTGAACGTTCCCTCTCCCAACCCTCCGTCATCCAGCAGTTTGTGTCTTTGTGAATTTGCTGCCTTTGGATCAGGAAGATGTTAAAGGTTTTGTCTGAGAGTGGGCATTGAAGTGGACATTATTGATTACTCTTTATACAGACTCTTCATATGCTTACACTCTCATCTACTCACACACCCAAGCGTGTGATGAGTCAGAGGCGGGGGTAACACAATATGAGTGAAGTGAACAGAGAGAGAGTGGGCTGCATAATCAACCACAGACAGAAAGAAAAGAGATCAAAACAGGAGCGTATGAACTGTTGACACACGTGTTTCCTCATCAGCACAAGAAAATAGTCTCAGGAAGTGTGACAGATCGGAGCCAAGGCATCATGGGAGGTTTCTGTAAATGCTTCTGAAAAAGCTGCAGTTCTTCCAGCTCCACTTTGACGTCAAGATTGCTACAAATTTGTTTTGCCCACACATAAAAAAACATGTTTCCATCTACAGCTCTTTTCTCTTAAAATATAAAATTACAGAAAGTTTGTTTTTTTTTAGCTGTTTTTTTATTTGAGCCAAAACAAAATCTCTCGTCTTTTTGTTTGTGGGACATTTGTTTTGAATTTATTGGTAAATCAACAACAAATCCTTACAGATGTTTACGTGTTTTACTTGCTTTACTTTTACTAAGTGCAGCAAAATTAAAACCTAACCCAAACACCTTAAATGTTCTCTATTTCTGTCTTCATCAGCACTTTTCATCAGCCAAGGGAAACCCTTCTGAATCTATGAGAACCATAAAAATGGTTTAATCAAACATTTCTTTTATTGTGACAGACACCTGTCACCTTTGTATGCACATCCCACTATGATGCACTGGTTAATTATGGAAACAAAACATTTTATTTAATTTATTATAATTAGAAAATGTGATTATACAAAGAAAACTTGAATTATTTCTTTTCAAAATTGTTATTTTTTCTGATAACTTTTACGTGTTTATGAGGCAGATTAACGTCAATTTACATAAAAATAATAATTTAAACTCTTTCAGAAACATATTTTTTTTCAACAAAAAAGTATATTTTTGTAATATTTCAAAGGTAACAAATAACAAAACAACACTTTATGCAGTTGTAGTGCACTTCTTTGAACATCCAAATCTTCTAGATAAATAATTTCCTGGAAAAAGAAAAAAATAAACATATTTTTACATTTTTGTGGAAAGACTTAACAGAAGGTTTTGTTTTTAAAGCCTGGAACAGATCAAGGTAAAGTGCACAGGAAAAATGAGATTTTGTAAATGAGCTTGATGCACAAATGCACGATTTTCAAGAACATTTTGAAGGAAAAAGTTCAAATGCATTTGGTTTGAATTCATTTTAAACACCTATTAATCTTTGCTTTTGCAATTTAACACTTAGAACTTGGCCACCATTTTGGGAAAAAACAGCCACATTTCTGGTTATTTTAAAATCCTGGAATAATAAGAGTTAAGGTCAAAAATAATAATAAAATACTGAAGAATATTAATGAACTGCCCCCTACCTCCACCTCAACCCCAATCATATCTTCAGATTCCCAAGTTTAAAAAAGGGTCAGAGTTGAAACATCTGAGCTGTTTTGGTGGAAATCTCTGACTGAATTAGATTTGGTTGTTCAGCCATCAAACTGCTTGAGGTTCTGGAGGTTCTGCCTGTTTTGCCTGAAGACAACAAAACAAATCAATGCAAAGTAAGTGAGGAAAAGGCCTTCAATCAGAAACAGACACTAAAAGAAATGCATTAAAACTGCTCTATAGGCTGATCAATATCTGTGAGAATTTCTAAAAGTTGAACAAACTGTTTCCTGTCTGAGTAAACCAAGCAGCCGAAGTGATTTTCAGCAAAGATGTTTGGCGGTTTCATGCATCATCGTCAGATTAACCCTTCTGTTTACTATGTATTTTTTTAATCACCAGCCAAAAGCTTCTTGGCTTTCATCAAGAATATTGAAGCCCACATTTCTGAATCATTTCTCTTAAAAGTGAACACGTTGATGACGGTGAATCTGTGTTGTGTTTAAATTTAACCACTTACAGGCTGGCAGCCACTGTGACACCCCCACCAAGCTTCTGTGCGTCACAACAAGAGCTGGCATTTAACAAGCAAAAAGTCCGACTCTGGAAAGAGACTTAACACACGCAGGTTAAAGCAAACATTTGACGGTTTTATTCCACAATAAAGATTTGGGTTTTTCAATGATCAGAACAAATGCAAAATATTTCTAGATTAGTGTCGTAAAAAGAAGTCCACATGAAGTTTGTTTCATTAAGTATTCTTGAGTACAAATATACGTACAGCAAGTATACAATAAACTATGTATGTGTGGTGTAGGAAGTATACTAACTAGATACTTTGGACAAAATCGAAACATTTTATGTTTTTAATATATAGAAAGTATACAAAAAGTAAATTTCAAGTATAGTGCCTTATTTTTAGTATAGACTACTACTATACTTGTACACTAAAAAATACTACCTTTTTGTAAGGGGAACTGTTTGCTGGCATGCATTCTTTTGTGTCTAAAAGTTGAATGTTTGTTTTCAGGCGTCACTAAACAAAACTTTTTAGTAGAACTGGTTATAAAGATAATCGTAAATTTTGTGGTAAAAGCACCAATGAGTATTTATAGGCCAGAGATGGCACGCTAGCTTGTTGCATACGTAAAGTTGGACGCCATATTGGATTGGGATAGATGGCGTTCACTGCTGTGCTACAATTGTACAAACACAGCTGGAAAACAAGGATGTGACTTTTCACAAGTAAATTATTCCTGTCAGCCAATAAAAGAGCATTGGAGAAAACATTTTAGGAAGATCTGAGTGAGTTTACTCGGAACAGTGAACATTTAGGCTGATCTTGTGGTGTCAATGGTAGCTTAAAAATTAATTAATTAATTAAAAACACCATCTTTATCAGAGTGATTCTTTAAAGAAAGAACAGCCTGTGTCAGGCTGCTGAACCACTGATCGCGCCCCCTTTCTCCACCGTCACTTTGAAATCTGCATATTTGCACATCATTGAACTCCTGTACATAATTTTCACCTCTTTACATTGTATCTGTATTCTTACTGTCTTTAATTTCAGGGCTTTTGCCATTTCTTTATCTTTGTTGCCTGTTTCTATATACTTTTTAATTTTAGCTTTAGGAACTCACAAGTAAGAATGTGATTGCTCAGTGTTGCTGCACACTGCATATGACTCTAAACTTTTTTCTTTTTCAACAGAAAATTGCTCTGCAGACTGTCAGAGCTGTGATGCTCCTGAAAATGTGCACCAGGGCTGAACTCTTAATCCTCTGTTTGTATTTATCTTTCCCATTACCATAATATATGCTGCATCTGCCAATTGTCATTTTCCAGCTGGATTTATGTCTGCTTTCTGTATTGTCACAAATAAAGGTTACATATGTCTGCTTTTTACATTCAAAACAGTTGTCAGACGAGCCACTCGCTGCGTTTAATGGGATTTCTTTTTCATGCATATGCATGAAAATGCAGGAAACCGTGATTGAGTTGTCTGAGGCCACTTTTCCCAAAGTGCACAAAGCAGCAGACTTGAGCAGATACAATACTGGTACCTCAGCTGGTGAAATGTCCCCTTCACAGTCATCTCCTCAATAAATGAATGAGTGCTTTATTTGAGCATGTTCCAAGAGAACAAAACTTAAAACAACAAAAACAAAGAGAAAACTTGCTGCTTCTGTTGTTTACATTGTCTTTCACTGGAGGTTTTGGATGGCGGTGTGGGATTGACTGTTCTAGTAAGCTTAAAGCCACTTGTGTCGACAGAGAATTGGCTGTGTATCCACACGGCTCTTTGTCTGCACGCTGGAGGAGTTGACAGGGAGATTATGTCTACAAAAGCCATCTGGGTCCATTAGAGCAGAATCTTTTCTAAAGATGCATCACACTCCTGTCTGCAAACCTCCTCACCGATGACTAAGATGCCAGCCTTAAACGATTTGAAGAGTTTCTCATTTTCTTCCAAACGCAAATGCCAGTTGTAGATGGTATTCGCTGAATATCTCATGATGTGATACAGGAGTGGAGATGAAGTAATATCAGCATGCAATCCCATAATGCCAAGACTGAAAAAGATCACAGACAAAGTGCTAATGGTTTTTGTCTCAACAAACAAATGATTGATTATGACAAGCCTAAATTAGTGTCATCAATTCATTAGATTTTCATGGACGACTGAGCTTCTAACCTTTTCTGTATTTAAATGACTCGTCTTGCAGAAGCTCTTTCCTACCATGATTTATGTAAGCTAGAATGTAACACAAAGCTCTTCCCACTGAGTGTCAAAATCACAACATAAGTGAAGATGCTACTTTCATTAATTTACATGAATGAGATTTTAGTCTGCGCCTGGCTTACAGACCAAAATGATCACAACAGCCCCTTCAGTGTCTGTTTGAGTTTGAAGTGATCCCCGAAAGCCTCAGAGGTGAGTCTCACACACCCTGGAGCTAAAACGCTGCTGGCAAATGCATCCTCTCAGATCTTCACCAGGAGAAATTCAACTCTGTGAATTAATCAGCGCTCTGTTGACTGTGTTTTATATGTTGATACTTTCAAAAACGATGCTTTCATGTAGTAACCCTCAGCAAAATAAAGTGATTTGTTTGGAAGCAGCATGTTCAACCTGAAACCCACAGCCTTCTGTTGATGTAACCTTCCCTGCTTTCCTGTTTCCCTTTCTTGTTTGATTTATTTTAATTTGAAAAAAAAAAAATCACCAAAACATCCTGTTTGCTACGTTTCCTGTGACCCCTTTTTACTGCGTCTCACCCAAAGCAATTCTCTGCTTTTCTGTCTCACTGTGGGTTTGAGTGTGTAGTGGACACACTGAGTGGTAAAACAGCATGGGTTTATAGTAATAGGAAAAATGATTATCTCTGATGCTGCCTATAAATCCTGTAAGAAAAAGTTTCAGAAATAAAAAAAATTATTTCAAGCAATAAAAAGCAAAGTAAACAAAATACAAAAAAAATATAAATCACAAATATCAAACGTGATTTCGGCGTGACGTAAAATCCTCCATCCATCCATCCATCCATCTTCTAGGGTCATGGGGGCAGTAGTCTAGGCAAAGACGCCCGGACTTCCCTCTTCCGGGCCACTTCCTTCTGCTCCTCTGCAGGGACCCAAGGCCTTACCAGGTTGCTCTCTTCTGAAACCAGCCCCCAGTGGTCATTTGTGGAACTGCAACAGCCCGTGCTTAAATTTAGGGGACAGAATGGAGGGTCTTGTTAATCTTTCACATCGAGGTATCGTCGATGACACATAAAAAAACAAACTCTTTAACATACCGAAACTCTTCACCTGTTTACACAATCAACTGTTGATTCTGAAAAACGGCTTTTATCTCAACATTGCACCAATTCACCATTAAGTAACACTTTTTAATTGAAGCCGCTTTTCTCTGCTTCAGAATCTGCTGGAATTAAACGGTTGAGGAGTTGTCTTAGTTGAAAGGAAGTAAACAGTGAAGCTAAAGCTTTGGTGTTAAAGGGTCAAACAAGCCCCTGTTTTGGCTTATAGTGAGTTATTTTTTTTTAAACAATGACATGTTGCTCTGTTTCAGTTGGGTTTTGTGTAAACTAGTTAATAAAGATAAGGCGGTTTGCGTTTTTGGGGTTACCGCAGCTGCTGGATCTGTGGGTTTGTCTCAACTCTTTAAACACACATTATTTGGAATATTTCACCACAAATAGATTACTTTAAATAATGGCTGGACATCATCCAGAACTCCTGACGCATCCGTGATTCTTGGTATAACTGTCTATACAAGAGAAGGATGGTGGTCGAGGATGAGAAAATTCATATTGACTGTTCGAACGAGTTCGATTCTGAACAGTAGTCTGTGCGCAACACCACAGTGTCTCGAATTAGTGAAAGATCTTTCCACAAGAATATTCAGTATTAGTGATGAAAACTCCACACACACACGCAAAAGGTTCATGTCCTGAGTGTAGTTCCTGTTTTGATAGTTTGACTTTCATAAAGGCTTGTTTGTGTTGGTTCTCTTTTTTAGAGCTGTGATACTGAAATAATCATGAATTACGCTTCAAGCTCAGACCTGCTTTTCAAACTCATTGCTGAGGTCAAAACATCAGCTTGTTTTTCACATTAGTCATCTGCAGTGACAGCTTCATCTCCTCAAAGGAAGGTTTAGTCAGATTGTCAGCTGTCTGTTGAAGTGGGTGTTTGACAGAAACAAATAGAACTTTGACATTTGAATAACCAAACCTTCAGTCTGAGCTGTTTTCATTCACTACTGTATCATCCTCCTGACATTTCTGAACAGTTTTTTTAACAAACACTCACAAAAACAATGCATCCAAAACACTGTTAATGTCATTTATTGAGATTAAATTAACATTTTATAAATCTCTGATAAGGATGTTGTTACTGTTCGATTCTTCTCAGATGCTTCTGCATTTGCTGACACACATTCTAGCAAGAACAGAGCTTTTATTTTGTAATGTTGTCATTCTTTCAACAAGAACCGAATGACAGGATGGACAACAGACTGTGAAACATTTTGAGTATTTTATATCAGTTTACAAAGTTTCACTTATACTTGACACTCTGAAATTCAACCCATTTTAAACTGAATCTAAATTTAAATGGCCTGAATGTGTGACAATTGAGGTTGAGATACCGTAATTTAAGTTGGGTGCGCTGCTCTTTTGAATATTTTACTCCATTATTTTACTGCTTTGGTTTTATTTTAGATCCTTATCTCCTAATTTATCTGAAAGCATAGCTTCCTTTCTTCCTGGTCAGATTCTCTAAATTCCATTTATGCTGCAAAAACAGCATTCCACCACCTATTTTTCTCTAGTTCAAGGATCTTCTGTCAAGAACTGGTGGTTTGGGACCTAAAACAGTCACCGGGCTTGGTGACAAAAGAAACCTTTTTTTTTTAAACAAACTGAAACAATACAAAATCATGGAGGCAACACCACAACAACAACAGCAACACCAACAACAACAACAGCAACAGCAGCAGCAGCAAAGCTGACAGAGCAGATGACCTGTCACAGTAAAAATGAAAAACCAGAGACTTGAATAGACTGAGGAAATTGACAGAAATGAAAAACAGCTGTGGATGACCATCATGAACAACAACAGCAGCATTAAAAGAACCGAGGAAATGAAACCGACAACCAAATCCAAGATCCCAATCCTCACATCTCATTACACGTGGTGTAACAGAAAGCTAAATTACTGTAACTTTTCAGTAAAATGCAAACTTGTTTTGAAACAATCAATATTGTACTAAAAGTATTAATTTTGTTTGTTCTGAAAAACCTCTTATTTTATTGTTTTTACTTCACATCGTATTGTAACATTCTTTTTTAATTTAAATGTTTAGTATATAGTGTACACAGTATTTTAAATGTTTGTACTTTTACAGTGTTATGGAATTTTTCTTTAACTTTTGATAGTATTCCTTTTTTTTAACTTTACAGAGTATTTTACATTTTAAAAACTTTTTATAGTATTTTAAAGTATTTTCTTACTTGACATAAGTTTTTCTTTACTTTACATGGTAGTATTTTTTTAAACCTTACATAATGTTTGTTTTACTGGCCTTACACAATATTTTGAAGATTTTTCTTGACTTCACATAGTTTTTGGGTCTTTTTGCTTGTGTTTATGGTCGCATTCGCATTTGCTCACTATCGCAGGAAAGGCAAAAAGACTTCTTTCGGTTCCGGTAGGGTTAGGGTTAAATAAAAGAAAGAAAAAGAAAGAAAAAGATCTGATATTTGAAATGATTTAACTTGTTTTTTGAGCCAAACATTTTTTCCAGTGTGCTAGTTAAATTTGTTTTCATTTTACGTCACATTTGTAACCTTTTCATTCAGTTCTTAAACTTTACTCCATAAATTACTCATTATCTGTCAGCTCTGCCTCCAACCTTCAGCATTTGGTCCTCTGTGTTTAACTAAAATCATTTTAGATGATCAGAAACAAAGAATGAGAAGTTCTGAAAGCAGAGGAGCCTCCAAAAAAGAAAGAAAAAAAAAACGTGAACAATTTGATAGTTATTTTAAAATAAAGCTTGGTATTTACCCCAGATGTAATTATCCTAAATGCGTAGAAGATTATGTGTGTGAAGTAATTGCCGGAGTGAAACTGTGTGCCAGGTCCTTGTGGCTGCTGGATGATGTAGTTCCAGGTTTAGCAGGTCTTTGAATTTTTCCTTTTACCAGCTATGAAAAACATAATTGTAATTTCACTAAAGAAGTACTAATTTTCATGACCTAGAATGTAGCAGAGACAATTTCTATTGCTTTGCTCTTCTTGGTGTTTTTTGTACCACTATATGTTCCATATTTTCAAATATTTGAGTCCATAAAAATGCATCTGTCGTATATTACAGTCTTTCAGCAGGAAGTTGCATCAACACATTCATAGTGTGTTCAACCATCTTCATTAAAAGTGTCTCCTTTGGACCGCCACCATTACCTGCAATGGACATGTAATCCAACATGTTCATAAAAACCACATCCTAATAAGAAATTAATTTTCCTGCCAAAATTCTTAAACTTGATTTGAGCCATACTCACACCTTACTAACGACAAGAGCGTGGCGTAAGGACACCGTATGTGAGCATCACCCGTCCGTCATAAGTTCATGGAACTTCCATTATCCTTACGAATACTTCACGGTACACCTACCACACACTGGACAATGGTACGTTCCATTTTCATGACGTCCCTTCAAGTGACCGTACGAGCCTGTAAGACACGCCTGCGCACCCCCCTTTCCTTTCTATGACCCTCCACAGATCTGGACAACCCAAAAACGCACAGATCCCGGTCATTGGTGCTACAAATGAATAAAAAGTGCTCTTTGGTCATTTAAACATTAAACAATAATTTACCGGGATGAAATTTATGACTTAAACGGCTTCATTTGATCATTGAAAATAAGAAATGATTGCCAATTGATTTGCAGCTAAATAAAAAGTGCATTAAAAACAGGAATGTATAATTACTAAAAGTGTTCAAATTGTCCAAACCAGTTTAGCAGCAATAAGTATACCTAAAAGAAAACGTCACTCGACCACTGCACAGCAAATTTTAAAAACATCGCCGCAGTTCCAGCCGGTTCGGTTATATATGAATAACCTAATTTTCATGTTTGTTACACTTTTGTACCAAACATGTGACGTCAGTAAATGAAACATCATCCTAGGAAACTGAACAAAGAACGCTGCCGTGAGTCCATGCCTTTGTTGATGCATTCGTTCTGATTGTCCTTTTCAGGGTTTGGGACAAAAGCCACAACAATGAGCAGAAGTTCAGTTTCTGCATCACCCAACCATCTTGTTCCTCTGCAGTCTGTGAGATTATGTGAGGAGCCCTGCTTCCCACCACCTCTCACCCCCACCAGGAGCCAACGTTGACCGGAGGATCTGCGAATCGAACTCGCCCGGTGTCACTGTCACTAAACATGGTCACACCAGCAGGTCAGTGTATTTGTGTCACAATGATGAATATTTTCACACTTCAGAAGTGTATGGTAAAAAAAAAGTGAATAAATGGCTTAACATTTTCAAAATAAAGGCTCACTTCAGGCTCTGTGTATATAAATGCAAGAAAAACAAATATTTTTATCAATTGAATGTTTAGAAGTGCGGTTAGCTGCACAGAAATAGAGGCGCAAATCCTATTGACGTCAACACGGCTCAGTTCTCCACTTGTGAACACTCACAGGAACACAATTCAAGTTTTGTTCTTGTGGAGAAAGTGAGAAGCAGCAGATGAAGACGTGTACAGTACACAACAATCGGGAGGTGGCACTCAGACCTGACTCATCTTCAGAAGCTTTAAAAATAGTTATTACCACACGTCTTACTTTATCCGCACATGCATGTGAAACCTACAGAAGTAAATAAAGAAGAATGTGGTGTCACTGACTCGTCTTCCGTGTTTCGTCCTGTTCATGCTGTGTTGGAGATAAAACAGGTCAAATAAGTGGCTCCATTACACATTTTTAGCTCATGTGAGCTCTTCTTGTCTGCCCCAGCTCCATTTAGTGGCCTGGAGGAGAGGTATTTGTGGCACAACAGTATAAATGTTCACATTGTTGAGATCCATTAGGACATGGTAGCATGGCACCATAAAAATAGTTCAGAGCAGGGAGTTACTGGGGGAGAAGCCACTCGCTGCAGATGTTTTTCAGCAAAAAAGGATGGAAATATATGAATCATGTAACCAGCTGTCCTCTCTTATTTATCTCCTTTAGTAGCTGACAGTTTTTCATTTATCCTATAATTCTGGATCATGAAAATGTAAGAACTTCAATCTTGACAGTAGTTGATTCTTCTTCAATGGAAGGACACTGAACCACTCACCGTATCACACTGGGTTAGAGATGTATTGTTTCAGCTTAAACTTGACCATCACATTTTAAATCTTCCACATACAAAATACTTAATTGTGCAGTTTATGACTAAATGCACTTGCTGTGAGACAAAAAACAAGAAAAAAAGAGAAAAGAATGGTTGAAAACAGTTTTTAAAATACTAGATAAGTCTGGAGTGCCCCTAAAATTCAGTTTTTCTCTTGTGCCACTCCTCCCAATTACCAAATTGAAATGTTGCCTCTCCAACAAGGAAGTTAAGAAGTTGCCATTTCTTTTTGCTCACCTTCTTGTCCCCTGACCCTTTGATTAAACCACAAATGGAGAGAAAACCACACAAGAAAGCGCAAATGCAGGCTTGACAAAAACTTACTAAAAACAGAAGAAAATGAAACAAAAGTTAACCCTTTAACACCACCAATGTTGCCAGCGACACAGAAATCACACATGCTCGTTGGTCTATCGTAACACTTGCATTTATGTTATCAATGTAAATTAGCTGATTCATTCATGGAGAAAGTGTGTGAATCAACAGATTACTGTCGACTGTGTAAACAAGTGTTGCTTATCAGCAGAAGCTGCTACAGAAACCTCTGGAATTACATTCATTGTGTAAACGGTTGAGTTACAGAGGACAGAGTTACGGTGGACAAAAGATCGTCAACGTTGGGGCTAAAGCTCCGGCGTTAAAGAGTTAAACTGTAATCCAGACGAACCACATCTGAAATTAAGCTGCTCTGGTCATCATTACGAGGGCAGCATATGTCTATAAAGTCAAAGAAAAAAACAGAAATATTTCTTTGTAAAATCTCTGAACCTTTTTATTTATGGATTTGTTATCTTGGTCTTTAGTGGTGTGGTGATTAAATTGTGTTTTTTTCCTCCTCATAAATAATCAAACTAAGGAAGCATACATGCCAGCTTTGTTTCTGGCCCGGTTCTTCTTCTAGTGGAATTTTGCTTCATCAAAACATTTTGTGTTCAGTTTCCTGGAGTAGATGAAGGCAATCAGAGAAGGCTTCTGCAAAAAGGGGGAAGCCTGTCTGTTGTTTTTCTCTGAGCTCATGTGAGAACAGGATCTGATGAGCAGCTGTTCATGCATGTCTGCCTGCCTGGGGTGCAACCTGCAGATCATGTAACACCCTCATTACATGCTTGATTACTTTTTTGTAACTTTGAAGCCTATAAAAAATAATTAAGTAATCCAATCATGTTATATTTTATGTTATATTTGTCACACAAATGTAAAAATATATGTTTTCAAAAAGTTGAGAAAAACAGAAAAATGTAAAGGTAAATGCTGAATGCATAAAAAGCAGACATCTGCTGGTCTTTGTTTCTGCCTGAATGAGTATTGATAACTCAAACATCAGACATTTCTCTTAGTTACATTTGATATATTTTTCTTGATGAATTTCCTCGTGTGGCTTGAAAGAATATCAAAGAGAAAGAGTCAGAGGAAACCACCGAGGGAGATAAAAGACCACAACAAACCCCGTTTTCTACTGCAGGCAGAGCTGTAACCACCTGACACGATGCTGACGTGAACCTGGATGTGAGACCGCAGCCAAAGGATAAAGAGCGAGAGACAAGGACGGGGGGGTTCGAGTGCGAGCGGAAGTGGTGGGTGAGGCAGAGACAGACAATAAGATGAATTTGTGCAGGACTGATAGAAAAGCAGTGATAAGAGAAACTGAGAGCTTTCTGCAGAGGAGGAGGAGGAGGAAGAGGAAGATGTGTGTCTGATGAAAGAGCTGTGGGAATCTGATGAAAACTCATCCATGACACGAGAGGAGAGCGCCGCAGAGGTCACTCTGTGGATCACATGCATTATACATGGACATAAAGTAAATGAAGATGTCCCTCGGAGGGGCGGGGGGTTGGGGGCTGTCAATCAATGGTCCAAAGGAAGTCGAACCCAAACATGATGGTTTGGAATTCATAAATCCAATCACAGATGGGACGCACAAGTATGTCTGCAAAAACCTGAACAGGAAATGGCATCTCACAGGTCTGTCATTGAAGACTCCTCTTTAAGTACCAAATGTATTTGCATTACTGCCTCAATTTTGGTGCATAAATGTTGACCAAAGTCATTTGTGAAAAGTGGATGCTCGGTCACTGCTAATTTTATGAGTTAGCAATAATACGAAGCATTGAAAGATGCTGAACTGATGCACATTTTTAAGATTCCTGCAAAAAATAAAACTAATAATAACAAAATCTAATAATTAAAATTATAATATCAAAGCAATTACATGCATCAAAAACATCATCAATTCTACTTTAGCACATGTTTGTACACTGATCCATATTTGTGTCATTATAGGGATTCTCTCCAACAATGGTCGTCTCAGAAAATGTAAAATTGAGTTTAAAATTGGGTTGCAGTGAAAAAGTGCAGATGACTCAGGCCTGGATTTAGCCAGCCCCTCCGTGGGGTGCAGAATATCAGCAGGGGGCAAGTGTGTGTGTTGAGAGTTTGGGGTGTCATTTCAGCCAGTCTGAGCCCCAAAAATGCATTCAAATCCATCTTATGCCGTATTTTACTGTCTATCCATTTATTTATGCCTATAAGTTCTGAGTTGAATGCTCTTCCTGACACTACCCTCTACGTTTACCGGACTTAGGGCCGGCACATGCAGGACACTGGTTTGTGCCGACATCACTTTCTAAATGGAAACATTTCAGACAATAAAAGTTAAGGAAAATTGTTCTCTTTGGCCTTTTTTGTTCAAAAGCTCCGTACTGTCATATAAAAATTCACTCGTAAAACACTAATTTATGGTGATTGATCACAACCAAAAAGTGTGATTAATCTTTTTAATTAATTGACAGCACTAAAAGAAAACAAAACAATCTTGCTTCACTTTTGGTTTTGTTATGTTGTATGCTAAATGCAAGATTTTTGCGTTTTTAAGGAGACTTTACGTTTCTCAATATCAATCAAAAATGAAATACTTTTCAATAGACGTGCACTTTTTTCTTTTTTATCAACAAAGACAATCAGACTTTCTTTTTCTTCCTTAATGACTTGATGGATTGATAATTGAGGTAACAGAACAAAGGATAAAAGCATTCTGTCTTTCTGACTCTGCTCTATACTCTGTCACTCTCCTTCCCAACTGATTAGGTTTCTATGGAGACAGAGAATCACTCTGAAGGCAGGTGGTGGATTCTCAAGGACTGGTTAGGCAACGGGTTTTTCTACTTCCGAGAGCTTAATCATGTCTTACAGGAAACAAAAGAGACGGATTTGATGGAAAGTTCCTGCCGCAGACAGAGGCTGTGTTCATTCATTCATTTGTGCTCAAGCTGTACAGTCTTTTATTATGTTAATTGCCTGACTATGCAGAACATTTGATGCTTTTTAGCTGATATTTGCAAAGTTTGATATAACATCTTTCATTATTTAAGCCTTCCAACCTGTAAGAATTAATGTTAGAAAAAAGATGCAGTTATTAACCTTGTTAGGACCCTACTTCCTGTGATACCTTCAGGCTGCAAACACAGATTTAAACATTGACAGGTGACATTAGACACAATCATATTGATCTGACTGGAAACTTAGAGGTTTGATTTAGACTTGAGTTTCCTTTCAAATGCAGGTTCCATATTTCAGATAAACGGAACTTTCTGGGGAGTCAGCATCAGTCGAGTTTTTAACAAAATCAGATAAACTGGAAAAATAAATATCAAAGCTAATTCTACCAAAGTCTGAGCACTTTTTTGCCTCCTCTTTTTTTACAAGTGGCTTTAAAAGCCTTAAAATTTGTGCCGTTCGATTCCTAATGGCAAATCTGAAACCCACAGCGAGAAAGTATTGAGCTCTGCAGAAAAGCTGTCCAGCATTTTGTCTTGCTGACACATTGACTTGTATCAGACAGTGTGAAGCCTGCAGCTTGTATTCATGTGAAAGGGTAATAAGTCCTGTTTCAGCTGTCCAGTGTTGCTTTCTTCTGTCCTATTACAGTATTTGCCCTTTACATTTTATTCTTACAGAACTAAGCCTTTCAGCTGCAGCACAATCATGCAACCTGCAGCCTTTCACCACCGTCTGCTAACCGTGGAAAAGTGAAGGCTGCACTGTGGTGTGGTCGGCTTACTGCGCAAAAACTTTCTGGTCTGAATCCCAGCAGGTGAGCTTCATGTCTGTGGGGGTTTTCAGGACACTCTGACCCCCTCCCACAGTCCAAAAGCACAAGTTCCCCTCAAAACTACACCTTAAAAACACAAAATCTCACCACTTTTGTCTACCTCCTAGTTTATTAAACTTAATACGCAAGAGAACATTTACTTCTGGGCAATTTTTTATTAAAACGTAAAAACTGTTGAGACGATAAATCTTAAATATCTTGTTGAGTCGTTTGAGCCTCAAAACATCTTATTTTAAGATGAATTGCTTTTATGGTCATTGTCACTTTTGCTTTAAAAATTAAAAAGAGATTTTTGGTCCGTGCAGCACTCCTACACCGAAACAACAAACTCCCACCATCAAATTTACGACTACAAAAATAATAAATACAAACACATAAAAGTGCAACATTTGTTTCCTCAAATCAGGAAATTATGATCAAGTTGACACAAGATAAAAAAGTGCACGAGTGATTAAAAAACAAGGATAGATGATTATTAAGTGTTGAAATCAGAAAATAATAATAATAAATATAAAAGAAACACCACATGACCACAGTACAGTGAATTACAAAAACAAAACATCCACTTGCACAGTTCAAGCAGTTTACTGCAATAACTGAATCTTATGACAGTAAAGACTCTTGCTTCAACAACATTGTCTCTTTTTCTTTCTTGCGACAAGATTTTTTTCTTAAAATTAGAATTCTTGGTAAGAGGAATTTTCTTGGCACATGTTTTTGCCAAATCTGCCAAAAGGGTAGGAATTGATGGCTTATTTCTAAGGGGATTGTTTTTGTAGAAGTCCAGATTTAATTTTAAGTCATATACTTCTTATGAGACAAGTTTGTTTTACTTTTCTTGATATTTTGAAGCAGAAGTTTGATTTGTAAATGGTAATGGTCTCAAGAAACAGATTTGCCTGATTAAGTTTAGCTTGACTCAACACAGAAAACTGAATTTAATAACTGCAAGACAGACGTTTGAAAGTATGTATACATTTACATGTAATTTTGGAGACAAATTCATCTTAAAATGTTTAATTCTTCAATTATTTCAGGTTGATTTATGGTCTTGAAATAGTGATGGTTGGATTGCTGTGCAAAATAAATAAAATATTTATAAAATAAAATAGATCATATTTTGGAGAAAAAAGGCGTGTAAATAGACAATAGATCATTTTTGAGCAATCCACTTTTGTTTTAAGGCATATTATTTCCAATTACCAGTACAATAGAGATAAATATGAATGTTTTTAAGTTGATTTCAAGCTATGATTTTGTCTTAAAAGGGCAGGACATCACAATTTATTTAAAAATTCTACCAAAACAGATTCTGTGTTCTATTGACGTTTTTTCAATTAAAACTACAGAAAATAATTTTGTATTTATGTTTTTTGCTTGTTTTAAGAAGAAGATTTTTTCGAGTGTTCAGATAACAGCAACAAAAATGTGTCGACGGACAGGTTGAGAAGTCAAACTGATTTAAAATCATTGTCATGTGTTTTGTGATGCACTTATTCAATTCTGAGAGCGCATATGGAGACTTTTCATTTGGGTATAAAGTGCAGCAAAAATGGACGCTCTAACATCTAATGTTGTAAAACCAGCTTCAGTGAAGAAGAAGAGCAGAGAGATGAAATAAAAGCATATAAAGTGTAGAAAACAGGACTTTTCCCTCATTAATCCACATATTCAAACCTTCTGTTCTCTATTTTTAAAAAGGAAAAATAAACTAGAATGCTGTATGAAAACATCCCGCGGCATACCATTTCTTGAAAATAAAATAAAAAATTTTAAGCTAAGCAGCACAGAATAAATACACCTCAAAACATTAAAATGATTATTTACAAGATTTTTCAGAGTGCTCTGAACCTCATTCCAAATTTAACACGACAGGATGGTTTGCATGGGGAAAGGGGCGGGTCACTCCACACTGCAGAAGTGAATTTCTGATGAACTCCTGCCGCTCTGCAGAAACTATATCCTAGACAACCTCACAGGTTTTTTTTTTTTTTTTTCGGGCTAAAAAAGTCATCATCATCATTAAAGGACCACTGGGAACACTTTGAAAGCAGATCAAAAGATGAACAGATTGTGTCTTTCATGGATATTTATCTTTCAAACTTGGCTTTTGGATGAAAAAATGGATGTCACACTAAAAATAACAACCATTACTTAAAGCAATGCTGCAGAGATTTTAAAAAATAACTGAATTTATTTACTAAAAGTAGGCTTTGGGTTTTCGGTCATTTTTGTAGCTTTCAATTACCATCTTCCAAAGAGCCCTCTTATTTTAAGAAAATAGTCTGTATATCTCCCCACTAAATGACCTTAAAAAACAGATTACTGGAGACATTTGCTGAACCTTTGCCTGACTGACATCTGTATTTGTTTTTTATTTAGCATCAAGCAGTCTCGGTCAAGATAACATAATTGATTGTGCTCTGAAAATTGAAATACAAAGTGGTAGCTGTAATTTGAAAGCTAAATTTGCTTCAGCAGCCATTATAACTTAAATCAGTAAAAACAAGGAGACAGCGAGTATTTTCTGCAGTTTACAGGCTCAGTAAATACACATTAAATAGCACGCTGCTGAGTCAGATGACATATTCATGTGTGCTTTGGGATAATATGCAGAAGCAAACCACCATTTGCTTAAATGATCAGGAGCTTCAAACAAACTAAAAAAAGAAAGAAAACTCGTCATTTAATCAAGCGTATTTCTGCTTCTAGTCTGTTAGGGTGCTAGCATGCAGTTAATTCAACAATTTGAAGCTTAGCAGGAAAGGTCACACTATGACATGCTTCCAAAACCAAAGAAAATTGGCAGAAAAAAGTCAGTATTTTGTAATGAAATCACTATCTCTTAGCTCATTTGCAGCCAAATGATTGTGTGATATTTCCCAACTGATCTGCACTCTGACACTGAAAAAAACAGCTGATGTGAAGCTTCAGTTCCTGCATTGATGCTTGAGTCTGAAAAGAAGAGTTTTACTTAAACTAAAGAAATAAACTTTTGCCTTTAGGATAAAAGATCTTCTATCTAGCTGCTCCACACAAGTTTTGGTTTTGTTTTGGGCTTGAAGCATTAAAACAGAATAGAATGAGGAGATGTTTTGAAGGTCTAAATGGAATTTTTAGGTTAGGTTCATGTTTGTGTGTAAACATCCACAGAGAATCCTAATTTATGATTTTTAGGACATCCCTTTAATAGAGTTAAAAACTACTGGATTTCTCTGGATTTGGTCAACTTTTGGGTCGTGGTTTTATTTCGGTGAGGTTATATGATTAAAAACAACAACAAAAAACGAAAAATTAGCAAAACTACTTTTTAAATTTGCAAATAATCAAGTAACAGTGAAGAAATAGCTTTAAAGTGGCTCATACTGAGCCTGCTGTAATGTGATAAAACAAAAAAATACTAAATCCTTCTTAAATTTAGCCCACGCGTTTGAAACTGTCAATGTAAACATCATGGAATGCAGTAGCATGCAACAATTCACTTTCCCCACGATTCTGGTTAAAGTCCCACTACAACTATATTTTTTTCTAGTGTAAAAGCTTTTCCAAACCCCATGTCTGAGGCGCTGTCAGGGAAGGGGCTGCAGAGAAAAAACTTTGGAAAATATTTTTTAATTTCAAAGGGACAAGTGTTTTAAAAATACTTTTTTAAACTTTTTGTATTAATTAGCCGGCATTTCTGTTTAAGAAAAATGTCAAGTTTCTTCAGATATTATTCATAATCTAAGTTTAAAGAGGCTGATACAAAAACTCTGATGACCCAGCATTCTAGCAGCATTTAAACGCATCACTTAACCACAAATCTTGGAGACGTTAAGAGTCTGACATCAGATTTGTGTGTAAATGTGGTTTTGTGTCTGCATAACAAGCGATTCATGCATCATTTTGTTTGTGTAGTTAGTTTCAAGTTGTAAATTTAAGTTGTGCATGTGTAATTTGTATATATATTTTTTTATTTGTAATTTCAAAATGTTTTTATGAGTTACAAGGCAAGTATTATGCACACACAAATCCAAACTTACGCACAAACCAAGAATTACGCACGCACATTTCAGAGTGATACTTATTTCTCTCCATATACGTTCAAAAACCTTCATGAATCTGATTTCAAATGTTTGGGGGCTTTCGTTTCTGTAGGAAAGCACATGACACACATTTGAATGTTCATCCATCCGTAGAACACAATGAACCCCTTTTGAGGTCATTGTGTTGCTGGAGCCTATCCCAGCTACTGTTGGGTAAAGGTGGGGTAACTCTGAACAGGTCGCCAGTGTGCCGCAGGGCCATGAGTATAGACACACTCATGCACATGTACAGACCTGTGAAGCATTTGTCGGTGGAGGTTCTCATTCATCCAGGTGACGTCTTGCCATGACTCAACTTTAAGATACCTATGAAGCTTGTTTTTGGACTGTGGGAGGACACGACAGCAAACCCACACACGCACAAGGAGAATGTACAAACTCCACACAGAAAGGTTGCAGCTGGGATTTGAACCAGGACCTTCTCTGTGAGCTCTAACCACTGTGCAGCCCACGGTATTTCATAGTTAAATTTAGGGCTGTTTCCTTCATTCTGTCACGTTTCATGAGTCAGTCACAATGTAATCCAAAAATAAATGTAATCTGCTTTTCCAAGGTAACAAGTGACATTTTCTTTCCCAGCTTCATGAGCAGGTGGTTCTGAAGGAAAAACCTTTTACAAAATATTTACTTTTTTTTTAAAAATCTCCTGTGACCCAATGACTCTACGTATTTATTTGTTGTTCTTTACCATCATCAGCAACAAGTCAGATGTGTGTCTGTGGACCCACCACTACAAGCCGGTGATGTGAGTAATTCCTGACACAGTCCTTTACCACATCAGCTCCGGCTGTGGGCTGAGAGCTGGGCCTGCCTGGAGAACCAGGGCTAAAAAGGGTTCCAAGCTGCCGTGGGACGGGGCCGTGCTCCCCCACACAGAAAAGGAGCGCCGCCTCAAACTCCCCCCCACCGACGTTCTCCTCCTGAAGGTGAAGCTTTGTTTACATCAGGTGAAGCTGGAGGTGAACCGCAGCAGGAGGTCCTTGAGGTTTCATATGACAGTTCAGGAATTCTGATGTGTGCAGTGACAGAATGTAACTATTGAAATAATCATAGTTCAGAAATGAATCACACAAAATAAAAACTAAACCATCATATTACCGGTATGTTCCTTTTTCTTTTTTAAGATGAAAGATTCCACATGAGGGAGTGTCATTCAAAATCTAGATTTTATTTTGCTACTACTGCAAAAACAGAATCTTCAGAAAGTAAAAGTAAAAACAGAAAACTTATATTTAGGATGCACTGAAAACATTATAAAAGGGAAATGTTCTTAAAAAAAACATTTCAGAAATTTAAAAAATTATTCAATATGAAATGAAATGTAAATGTCTGCATGAAAGTTTAAAAGCATCAATGTTGGGAGAAAACACAGGCTGAATTTTTGTGTACAGAGTTTCTAAACTAATGGGACATCAAAGTAAAAAGGACAAACTATTTTCTCATGTGCGTCAGATAGTAACTGGTGAGTACCAAATAGTAACTGATGAGTATAGTAACTGGTG
>BSAI01000106.1:18115187-18221490 GCA_036245035.1 Adrianichthys oophorus | reverse complement strand
ATAGTAACTGATGAGTATAGTAACTGGTGAGTACCAAATAGTAACTGGTGCTCACCGGGAAGCCATTTACTATCTGCTGTGCACAAGAAATTAGTATTTTTTTTCCCTTATGATGCCCCCTTAGGGGCTCTGTAGTTTTGTAACTAGAAGTAACTCTAATATTTTGTAGGAATGCAAAACTTAGTATAAATGACATTTTTAAAATGTAAGTTCAAAATAAAAAGAACAAATTAACTTTGAAATGAAAGCATGAACATAACATTGAGGTAATAGTAGTTTATTTTTCTCCTAAATGTAGTCACTGACATTGTTCAGTGATTTCATTTGCTTTAAATGATTTGCATTGCAAAGGCAGAAGGAAAAAATACCTTTATATGGTGAAGGCACACCGTTTTCAATGACATTTGGTTAATCATACCACTGTGAGCATGCTGTGACTCAAACCTATAGTTTGATTTTGGGTTAAATACCATTGCTTCATATGCAATCTTAAAGAAAAAGCTGTGGAAACTTCTGGAAATGCTGCTTGTAAAAAAAAAGTCCATGACTAGGCAGCAGAGACGCTATCCTGCAGTAACCTCACAGTCTGAACTTTCCAGAGACTGAGCTAGGAGGAGCCATCTTCAGCTCTCTACTGCCCCTCTCAGGCTGAAGAGGGAACAGCAGCATTTCCGGTTGTCCTTGTGTTTTGTATTCCCCGTGCAGCACATACCCCCCCCTCCCCCCCCCCATCAATTTTCTGGTTTCTGTGTTGAAGAGGGGATGTGCACACAGAGGCAAACTTGATCAAATTGTGTTGTGCTGCAAAGCTGGAGAAGACAGGGACACATTCACAGCTTCTTTAAAAAAAGACAAGGTCTGCAACAATTGAATGATCCTAATGGGTGTGAATGCATGAATAAAATGCACATCATATCCTTTTTTCTTACAAAATAAAGCAGGTATTGCCATAAAAAGCACACAAAGGTACATAGTTTGGTCACCGGATCAAAGAAAATGACCGCCTCAAATATAAGGATGCTTTTTTCTTTTACTTCTAACTTCAATTTTGCTCTTAAAAATTAGAAGTACAAGGATTCATAAAGCTTCCATTCATAAAGTGTTTTTCATACTCATATAAGCTATAGAAGGTTGCACTTGGACTTCTGCACAATTTGGGAATGAAAATGCTGAAACTTCATGAAGCACGCAGGGAAAAGCAGGTTTTTGTTTAGATGAGGTCTGCTTTCTGCTGTGGAAGTTTGTAGTGTGATGGGAGCAGCCTTCCTGCCTGCCTTAGTTATTCTAACTCTGCATCACTGCAAACCACTTCAAAAAAAGTGAAAAAGCGGCTGCAAGGGCACAGTTCCTGCCTCAAATGTTTCCTTGCAGCTTTTTCTCCTGTAATTCCTCATTTGCATTTAGAGCACATCTTTCTTGTCTCTTCTCTTTCAGTGTCAGAGCAGCCATCCCTTTGGTTCTGCTGAAAGCCAGCAGCGCATGAGTCTTTCCAGCACGTGCTGACACAGTCAACATTCCTCTCCCACACTGATGTATGTGGCTTTGCTTGGAGAAGTCTCAAACCTGCTTTGTGGATGGTATGCACAGGTTACAGGAGTGGGAGGAAGGCTTCAAAAGGAGAGAGATAAAGTAAAATGAAATAAAGTGAACAGGAACTCCATATACTGCAAGAGAAATCTTCACAGGGAAACAGATTCCTGAAAATGCTCAGTAGAAGAGATGGAACCTTGGTTGGTGAACATTTCTGAGTAAAGTTATGAAGGTTAAACTGTGACTCTAACATTCCTGACAAGATTCTGTGAATCCATTTGGTGCTTCAGACAGGATCACATCTTGGCATATTTTAGCAGAAGTGTGGTTTGGCTGTGACCACAGTAACTCATTCAGAGCAATAGAGCACTGCCTGAACAGCCCATTGAAGCAGGAGTGCATTTGGGGTGTTGTGCATATTTTATTCAATGAATAATACTAACCCAATTAATCTTTTTTTTTTCTAATATCTTTAGTGGTTTCATAAAAATAATGATGTGTTGAAAGAGCAGCTTAGACTATTGATCACATATTTATCACCAACTCAAACAGTTTATATAGAAGCCTGCATTGCTTCCACAAACAGACTGTCTGTGACTTCATGAATTCCAACCCCATTTAATCAGAGGAAAAGACAAAAACTGTATCAATGATGTGACCTCACTAAAAATACTCAAAAGAGCAAAAACGAATTTAGTGGGACTCTGGTAAGGAGCAGAGTTTAGTCTCTGCAACTATGCAATCATCCACCACAGACCTCCAAACTTCTGCAGCCTTTAGATTAACTCAGGAGCAAAGCTCAGAGAGCTGCATCACGGGTTTTCATAGCCAAGCAGCTGCAGCAAAGCACTACATGTGCAACACGACACGTCACAGGGAAAAAGAAGACACACACACACACACCGTCACTGCAGGAATGCCAGGAAACACACTTCCTGTAGCAACAAATCACATTGTTTTAACAAAACACTTTTTAAAAACTTCAGTTTAACATTTTCAACAACCTATATTCTCAAAAAACCAAAAAATAAACATATCCTCATCCAAACACACAACAACATTACTTGTCTAAAGTCAGACAGCAATCCTGTTTGACACATTTACACAAACTAAAGTTCCAACCAAATAATTTAAAACAATGATGTAACACATGGAAAGAGACAAACAGATGACTGAGAACAACTTCTTCTTCTGTTATTTATTGGTGGTGGTTTTGTGCATCACCACCAAAACCAAGTCTGGAGTATGGATTAGGATTACATATTATTCTGTCGTGCAGCAGCAGCAGCCGTCCTGGACTGAAGGAGCAGAATGTTTTCACACTTTTTCTTTCTTACTGTGCCTTTGACTGAGAAATTGTCTCTGCCACATACAGCATTTGGCCCGCACCTAGTTCCAGAATCTTAGGCATAGTAACCCCCCCCAAAAAACGATGACATCACAGCCCGAGAAACAACCAAAAAAAGGATTTCAATCTACTGCCTCCTGACTCCTCCAGCATCATTGGAAAACTTTCCGGGAAAAGATGATGGTTTCAAAGTTTGTAGATTTTGAACAGCGTTGGCGTGGCAAGTTTGCAGAAGTGGCGTTTCCCTGTTGCTCGCACATTTTTTTATCGGAATATTGTGAAGATTTCGTGCATGAATTTCTGGCTTAAGATGAACAAAACTATATAATATGAACATATAATGAATGTGGGTGTGGTCAGCAAAAAACCTCTGTTACCAAGGAAATCCTAGAACCCCCTTTTGCAGATTCTTCCATTGATGACCTCAACCTCTTCGTCACCCCCACAGAAAAATTGCCATTTTGAAAAAAAGGTTATTTTGTTAATTTTTTACATGCAGCTCAGACTGGGATGGCAGAGGGTAAGAGTGAAGGATAGCAGCCAGCGAGGGCAGTGGCGGGCAGTGCCTGTGGGCCATACAACAGCACTCATGGCTTTTATTTATTTAGTCCTTTCTCTTTGTTTTCTCTGACTCTCCTTAGATCCGCCTAAACACCACCACCACCTTCAACAATTTTGTTTTTCTGACAAATAAAAGTTAAAAAAAGATCATAGGAATCATGGAAATATTGCAGTTATTTTCAGTTTCCCTGGTTGCTCCTTTAAACCATTCCGTTGTACTGAGTACTTGTCATATTACATGTTGTATTATCACAGTGTTATTTGAGAGCCGCTGAAACCAGGAACTTGTACCGACTGAAGGAGCAATCACACTGATCAGAATCAGCTGCTGTGATGAAAACCAGCTGTGACAGGAAAGATGATGAGGAGACAGACTGCAGGACCAACAAGAAAGAAAAAGACAAAGAGAAGACTCAGAGTGTGTTCTGTAAACTTTGTTTTGATGCGACTGTCAAAATAAAATACCAGTAAAGGCAAAAACTAAAAACTGTGATCAAAACAGCCATATCATTTTACTCCGAGCTTTTACCGACACGTAACAGGAACCTGAAACCCTCACAAGCTGGCAGAGAGCTGACCCAAACAAAACCACAGGGTCATGTTTTGTCAGATTTTTTCAGTTTGCTTAACAAAAGCAAACAAACCCACATTTGTGCAAGTCTGTGTCGATCAGGACATTCCACTAACTCCTCTTCGTTTGTAAACTCAAACTCCAAATAAAAAAGCAACAACAAAGCCCTGAAAGTGCAACAAAAACACATCCAAATTCATTTCCCTGTAACCGATCAGAGTGGAGCTTGTTAAAAGAGCACTTATCTGCTGCAGACGATGATGTGTGACCGTTTAATCAGTGTGCAGGTGTTATGAAATATTCCCAATGTAACGCTGTTAAAGTGATGGAATAGAAAATGAGCGTCCTGGCACTAAAAGCCCTGTAAAGAGCAGCCAGCAGCTCTCTGTTTGTGCAGCATTTCATCATAAAAAAGAAGTACTGCACATCAGGCCAAAGGGTCTCAAAGGTAGTGGGGGGTACAGCGGTCAGCCTTTCTCTCTGCTGCTGCAGTCTTGATGCCAGAGAATCAGTGGAAGCTGCAAATGGAGTTTGAAAAACTGCTTTTTCAGCCTCTGATTTGTCTCAGTCTTCTTAACAGGAACTCATTAAACAGATAACATCTGGAAAAGGAAGCAGTCAGAACAAAATCTGTGTTTATTTTGAGGACAAAGCAGGAAAATCTGTGTTAGCATTAAGGAAATGGGAGCTTTGTCTGTCCCAGCACTAAAGAGGCTTTCAGGCTTCACCAAAGACTTTCCTCTTCCTGTGCGGACAAGCCTGTAATTAAAGTCAAGAGGTACACCAGCTCAGACAAAACCCCAATTAATTAGGGATGTTGTTCCCTAGTGTCAACAAGGGCTTTCAGCTTCATACATAACTGATGCAAAGGCTCATCCACCTGAGGTCTTCATCATTTCTCCACCTGACAGTTCCCTAACCCCGCCTCAGCACCGCCTCACATTTCAGCTGCCACGTCCCCAAACTCTCCCACCTGATATAAAGAGCACAGAGGGTTCAAATCGGGGTTAAAAGTCATCTGTTGAAAATATTTACTAAAGCTTTGACTCTGAATCGAGTTCATTTCATTTGAATCCGTTGTTGTCTTTAGTGTTTTATTTGTACAGTGTTCCTGGGTGTCTTGGAAAGGCGCTTTCTAAATCAAATGGATTATTATCATTTTTAGTTGCTCATGTAGAAGCACTGCTAAGTTTTTACAAATTATAAACAGTTTATGACAGCAAGTTTGTTTGCTGATGACTTTTGTTTTGATTATTACTTGTGTTTGAAAAGAATTGTCAATCCCAACTTCCTTCAGATACCATCATCAGACAGTTCAGTGTCGTCCATACATTTCTGATAATGGACACTTGGAAAAGCATTATCCTTCTTATACCATGGTCACTTATGAAAGAAATTAAAATGAACTGAATTTTTTTGCACTTTAATTTTGTAATTTTTAACATTTAAATCGTTTTTCACAGAAATGTCATACGTTTCGTAAATAGTGTATACTTATATAGCACTTTTCTACCTTCATTGAAGGCTCAAAGCGCTTTACAGTCACTGTCCCATTCACCCAGTCACACACACATTCACACACTGATGGCGGCTCCGCTGCCGAACACTGGCGTGAACCTTCCATCAGAGGCAATGTGGGGTTCAGTGTCTTGCCCAGGGACACTTTGGCACATGGGCAGGGCAAAGCGGGAATCGAACCTGGAATCTTCTGACCAGAGGCTGACGGCCCTTTCCACTGCACCACGGCCATGTGTAAATGCTGTGTTATGGTAACGTCTACAGAACCTGCCTTTGTTCTGCTGCAGCTGGTGTATGAGGACTAACCAGCGGAGGAAAGTGGTTTATATGCTGAACGTCCTGTTAAATGATCCAAAGCATCGTTTTAGAGGGAAAGTTTGCTTTTCTTGCTTGTTTCTGTCCAGAAGATGAAATTTATTTTAAAGAACCAAAGTAGTTCCCTAGATTGCTTTGATAGAGGAAATATCCACAATTAATGCTGATCATTACATGCGCATCAACAAACAAACAAACAATTTCTATCATTTGTTATTAATACAATAAAACATCAGCATCAGGACACCCTCGGCAGGAGATCAATGATTGACTTTGTAGTCATTTCAGGCGACCTTCGGCGGTGTGTCTTGGACACTCGGGTAAAGAGAAGGGCAGAGCTGTCCACTGATCACTACCTGGTGGTGAGTTGGATTCATTGGCAGGGAAGGAGGCCGGAAAGATTTGGCAGACCCAAACATACTGTGAGGGTCTGCGGGGAACGTCTGGCTGAGCCCTCCGTCAGGGAAGTCTTTATTGGTCGCAAGGTCTCTGGTGCCTGGGCGGCAACCCCCGAACCCGTTGGTGGACACCGGAAGTAAGGGATGCCGTCAAATTGAAGAAGGAGTCCTTTCAGGTCTAGCTGGGGACTCCAGAGGCGACAAGGTATCAGCAGTCTAAGTGAGCTGTGGCTCAGGCAGTAGTGGAGGCAAAAACTCGGTCTTTGGAGGAGTGCGGTGAGGCCATGGAGAAGGACTGTCGGTTGGCCTCGAAGAGGTTCTGGCAAACCATCCGGCGCCTCAGGAGGGCGAAGCAGTTTTCTGCAGGCACCATTTTCAGTGCAGGTGGGGAGCTGCTGACTTTGACTGGGGACATTGTCGGGCGGTGGAAGGAATACTTTGAGGATCTCCTCAATCCTGCTGACACGCCTTCTCTTGAGAAAGCAGAGGCTGAGAGCCTTGGAGTGGGGCTGTCCATTACCCAAGATGAAGTCACTGAGGTAGTTAACAAGCTCCTCTGTGTCAATGAATCACCGGGAGATGCTGTGGGAGTGTCTTGGTTAACACGTCTCTGCAGCATTGCGTGGCAGTCGGGAACTGTACCACTGGACTGGCAGACAGGGGTGGTGGTTCCCCTTTTCAAGAAGGGGGACTGGAGGGTGTGTTCCAACTACCGGGGAATCACACTCCTCAGCCTCCTTGGGAAAGTCTATGCCAGGGTACTGGAGAGGAGAGTCCTGCCGATAGTCGAACCTCAGATCCAAGAACAACAATGCGGTTTCCGTCCTGGTCGTGGAACTGTGGACCAACTCTACACCCTGTCTAGGGTGTTGGAGGGTTCGTGAGAGTTCGCTCATCCTGTACAAATGTGTTTTGTGGATTTGGAGAAGGCGTTCGACCGTGTGCCCCGTGGTGTCCTGTGGAGGGTACTTTGGGAGTATGGGGTGCGTGGGGCCTTACTTAGGGCTGTCTGGTCTCTGTATGACCAGAGCAGGAGCATGGTCCGCATAGCTGGCAGTAAGTCAGACCTGTTCCCGGTGCATGTTAGACTCTGGCAGGGCTTCCCTTTGTCACCGGTTCTGTTCATAGTCTTTATGGACAGAATTTCTAGGCACAGCCAGGGTCCAGAGTGGGTCTGGTTTGGGAACCATAGGATTTCCTCTCTGCTCTTTGCAGATGACGTTGTCCTGTTGGCTTCATCGAGCCAGGACCTCCAGTATGCATTGGAACGGTTTGCAGCTGAGTGTGAAGCGGCTGAGAAGAGGGTCAGCACAGCTAAGTCTGAGGCCATGGTTCTCGACCGGAGAAAGGTAGTTTGCCCTCTCTGGGTGGGTGGAGTGCTTCTTCCCCAAGTGGAGGAGTTTAAGTATCTTGGGGTCCTGTTCACAAGTGAGGGAAGATCGGAGCGTGAGATCGACAGGAGGATTGGTGCTGCGTCCACCGTTATGCGGTCACTGTACCTGTCCGTCATGGTGAAGAGAGAGCTAAGCCAGAAAGCAAGGCTCTCAATTTACCGGTCGATCTTTGCTCCAATACTCACTTATGGTCATGAGCTCTGGGTCTTGACCGAAAGAACGAGGTCCCGGATCCAAGCGGCTGAAATGAGCTTCCTCCGGTGGGTGGCTGGGCACTCACTTATAGAGATAGGGTGAGAAGCTCGGTCACCCGGGAGGAGCTCGGAGTAGAGCCGCTTCTCTTCCACATCGAGAGGAGCCAGTTGAGGTGGCTCGGGCATTTGGTTCGGATGCCCCCTGGGCGCCTCCCTGGGGAGGTGTTCTGGGCATGTCCCACTGGGCGGAGGCCCCGGGGAAGACCCAGGACACGCTGGAGAGACTTTGTCTCTCGGCTGGCCTGGGAACAACTTGGGGTCCCCCCAGAGGAGCTGGAGGAAGTGGCCGGAGAGAGGGAAGTCTGGGCATCTTTACTTGGACTGCTGACCCCACGACCCGGTCCCGGATAAGCGGAAGAAAATGGATGGATGGAAAATGATTATAAACCCGTGTTCTAAGTGTCTGTTGCTTCTGTAACCAACTGGTGTTTAGCCAAAGACTGTAGAACATTTGGGACAAATGACTGGAATTTATTTTTAAGAGCCTATTATCACTTTTGACAGACATCCTGCAGCCAATCAGATTCGAGTAATCATTTATATGGTATAAATGAAACATTCATTAAAACATATGCAAAATGTATCATGAAGGCTAGAAGAGAAGATACCAACAGGAGGCAACAACTGAGTCTGAATTGATCAGACCGCTCAATAAAAATGGAATCAAACTGATTCAAACACTGCATCCCTAATTCTGATCAGGAATTTTAAGGATTTCAGTCAGGAATTTTCAGAAAGAAAAAAAGTTTAAAAGCATAATAATTCTACAGGAAACAAGCATTTTAAAAATAATTTGTAAATTAAAAACAACGGAAGTTTCCTGAAATAGTTGTGAGACGATCAAACTGCGACGTATCAAAATTTGTTCCGATGAGGTCATTGGTGTTTGATCAGAACATAAAGATCCGGAATGTGACGGTTGGTGTTTTCTTCTATCAGAGTCATGCGGTCTCAGTGGATTGTGAGCAGAAGCACTTGTCATTAAATTAAATGAAGCTCAGAGGGCCGGTTAATGAGAGAGATCTAATTACGCAAAAGTTGGACTGACGCGTTAGCTGATAATTGCTGTGCAACACTAAACAAATGTCAAAATCCTGAACTGTGAGTCTGCTTTATTTTACTACTGTGTAATGTTATTTTGCTAATTCCTCGCCATTCATTTCTCCTTTTGTTCCAGTGACAGAGGTTCCTGCAAAACAGCAGGCTGTTTGCGTAAACAACCAAATGGATTTTGGGTCAAAGGTGCAGTAAGAAAGAAAAATAGCAAACACGGTCTGATCCTTTGGTCCAGGACGGTAACTGGACAGAACCAGGACTGGACGGCTGCAGGACACAAAGAGTGTTGTGTTTTAGAAAAAGTCTCTAAAAATGGAAATTATAGCCTATTTTTAGTGTTGTACTCCTCCTCCGATGATTTCGAAGCTTTTCTTTGTTGTTTTTTTTAAAAATCTTTTTAGAAGGCAACACTTGATCAACTTAGTGAAACGGTGGACTTTTCTTCAGTGGTCCTCCATCTCCACCCACGGTTTCAGACTTGTCATCTTCATGTTTACTTCTGTCAGCCTGTCAGTCTCTATGGAAAGTCTTCACTGAATGAAATGTGATTCACGGAGGAACTATTTCCAGACTGTGGAGGATGAGATGCTCCTTTTGTCGCTTTTCTGTGGGAAGAAGAAATATTTTTCTCCTAAATGATGTCAAATTTAGCTTGGAGTAGTGACAGATGATGGCCTAATGATTCACCAAATACCACTAACTTTGTCTCGAGTATTTCAGACTTGACGTTTAACCTTTCTGTGTGAGAGTTTGACGCCGGTCGGAGTTCTCTTCCGGGTCAGTCCACCCTTATGTCCGAACAGATGGACTCACAACAAATGACTATCAATTGCGTTGATGCTATTCTGGTTATTTTTTCTCAGTTTGTTGAAACAAATACAAAATGGAGCTAAAACTTCAATATTTTGGATAAAATATGAAAAACGTTTAATGACCTCTGGCATCAACAAGGCATTTCCACCCACAGAACTGCCATTCACTGGATATTTTCTCCTTTTCTGACCATACTCTGTAAACTCTGGAGCCGGTTGTGGGTGAAAATCCCAGTAGATCAGCAGTTTCTGGAATACTCCGACCAGTCCGTCTGGCACCAAAAACCACGCCACGTTCAAAGTCACTTCAGTCACTTTTCTTCCCTGATCTGATGCTCGGTCTGAACTGCAGCAGACTGTCTGGACCACATCTACATGCCTACATGTGTTGAGTTGCTGCCATGTGATTGGCTGCTTAGAAATTTGTTTTAACAAGGAGGTGGATGGGTGTGCTTCATAAAGTGACCAGCAAGTGCATGTCTTCCATCATTAGAAGAATGACACAAGAACATGTTGAAAGCAGCATTTTCACCGGAATGGGTCTTTAAGCAGGAACCGTGATTACGGATCCTGCTGTTAATCTGGATTTGGTGTGTCGCTAGAAAGTTCTTTAGGAGATTTTGAAGAAGTTAAAGTTGGAGGCAAAAGGTGTACAAGAAAATCTATGTCATAGACATCCAAGCAGCAAGAAATGGACAAAATAGTCAGACAAAACTAAACTTTATTAGCAGCCTATAGCAAGTGCAAACACATCTTTGGATTTCTGTTGCAAAATTACCGTAACTGTCTTCTCTGAGCAGAAATGAATTCATACCATCCTCAGCAACCATTTCAGTGTTTGTTTCAGACCCAAGTGTTCAACTTGACGAAAAATCCTTCTCTTGTTTCATGCATGAAACCGTGCTGTCCATCAACTGAGGCTCATTTCTGTCATAAATACTTATTTTCCTCTCTTTTTCCTACAGTTTAAAAGTCACCTGGTCCATACATATGGTGGGTTTTATTTTTACAACTTCTTTAACTTATATCTGAAATGTTTCTCCTCCTGTCTGACTAGCTTTGTGTGAACCACAATAAAACCGCAGTACAAGTACCAAAGGTATTTTTTTATTACAGCTGAAAGTGCGTCAAACATCTTCCTGCTCTGTTAAATTCTGCTTTACAGTGATGTACACTAAAAAACTAAAAGTAATCATCCCTCCTCTTCCTTTTTAATTCATCTGGTAGGAAATGACACACAAAATGACTTCAGAACTCCCACATGAAAACCCTTCAAAGCTCAGATTCTCTGTGGTTGAATCACCTTGTTGTTTTGATGTTCTTTTTTTCAAACCTGCTCTGGTATTTTCATTCTTTAAACTGCTTTCATTGGAGCAATCATTTCAGACAATTACTCTTTTTTAAAGATTATTCAGTTTGATTGTTTTTGCAGAATAAAAATAGTTTTTGGTAAATGAAAGTAAAAGGGATTTTGTTCAGGGCGCTGTTCAGTGAAAACAACAACATAACCAGCAGTTTCAGCTGAAATTTCCTCCTGCTACACTTTTGTTGCTTCATTTCCTTTTTTAGAGGAGCTTTAACATTTCAGAGCTTTAATCCTGTGAGTGTGAGTGACCACGCGCTGCATGACTCTAGACCAGGGACAGTCAACTCCAGTTCTCCAGGGCCGCAGTATCTGCATGATTTCCAGATATCCAAGCTCTACTCACACTGATTACCTGGTTCAGGTGTGTCCAGCCAATGAGAACATGCCAGAGCATGGTATGTTGGAAAACATGCAGGAATGCGGCCCTCGAGGCCTGGAGTTGCCTATCCCTGCACTAGACTGACCAGCAAAGTAATTATGAAGTGGGCCGGAGCGGTGACCCCTCTGCCGCGAGTGCTAAACCTCGCCTGGAGACGGCTGGGATTGACTCACAGGAACCCCTGTCGCCTCTGGAGCAGAAATGGATTAAAATGGAGGTTCTTGTGAAAGCGCCTTCAGATTGACGCTTCCTGATTTTGACAGTTATATTGAAAGAGAGAGGGTGAACCTCTCAGACAGGAAGGATTTCTGAGGGACATTTTCAACTTTTAGAGCAAATAGTAAAAGTGGTTTTAAGCAGAAAGTCAAAATCCCAAATGAATAAGTGGAAGAGTTCTATATACTTCAATATAAAAGCAGAAAGTCCAACTCTAATATCAAACAAACTGTCAAAAACTGCTTGATTGCCTATTGTGTGAGGGCTGTGTTGTTTGTTTCTTTTCTTGGTTCATGTCTTCAGGTTTTGTGTTTCTCCTGTCACACCAGGTACAAGCAGCTAATTAACCACAGCTGTCCTAATTAAAGGTAATCATCCTCAGTGGATTTAAGGGTCTGCTTGGATGGTTTTTGCTGCTTTGCTACATGTTCTGTTGTTCCAAATTAATTTGAGTTCATTGAATACAGTTGTTCTGTTTTTGTCACAAACTCAGGCTCCAGCAGAACCACTAAATAATTCTATTTGTTACTTTTAGAAAATATATCAGATTTGCCTAAAGAAACTATTTTGATTGTTTCTCCTATTATTACACGTGTTCATCAAACTTCACAAAGCAGTTTCAATGCGAAGCTTTTGTTGAATCTCTTTTTAATGTCCTCAGATTTAAACAGGAATTTAATTCCATCAAATATTTTTGAAGTTGGTTTTTTGTGCTGAATTTGTGGAAAAGATGAGTTTAAAGCATCTTCATTTTGAATTCTAGATTATTTTTTTTTGGTTGAATTTAAGAAAGGCTGATGTTGAAGTGCAACTGAGCACAAAAACTGGAAGTTCATGTTGGCCACACTTCACATGCAAAGATTGCTGTTCTGCCCACACGTATTTTAAATGTGTTCAAGGCTAATCGTTATTGTTGATTGCACGTATTATCCCAACCAAACACTTCCTCCAGGTCTGTGCGGCCAAGAAAACAGTTCAGCACTGGCTGCACGGCTTTAGAAATGTATGTGCAAATAGTTACTTTGTGTAACTATAAAAAAATACTTTATTTCTGCTTTCTAACTTTAGTTGCTTTAACACAAAGACAAAAATAAGTTTGACATGTGAGAGGATTTCTGCTTTGGAATGTTTTATTTTATTTTTGATGTCTTCCTCCCATCTATCGCCTTTCCTGACATCTTGTCCTCCAAGCAGGGGTCCCAGCCCCTGGACATCTCAGCAAAAGGGGGTTGGGGGGCACTGCCCCAACGCCACACACAGTTTGGAAGCAGCAAAGTTGTGCGATTCACGTTCTTGTTTTAATGAAGTCCACTCCTGTTGAAATATTCTGAAGAGTTTTTAGTGAAAAAGAGTGTTTTTTGGCATGATTACCTGCTTGAAAACTGCGTTTCTGTCTGGTGTAATAGTTTCTGGAGAGAAAAGGTTAATCGGGTTACAAGAATAAGCCAAGGAGACTGGGAACGTGATTCTAATGTAATTATAAACCTGCTCTATTTAGACCATGTGGGAGAAGTAATTCAGCATGGAAGCACTTGGCTTGGCTTCGGCTCGTGCTTACGTATGCTCTGATGCAAATGCATTCTACAGTACAGTTCAGACTAACCCGTACGAAAACTGAGTCACGGCGGAGCACACACCCACATACGGACGCCGAGGACTCTGGGTCTGCAAGCTGTGCGGCGCAGACATTCCCTAACTCCAATTCCTTCCCCCAACAACGCACAGACTCGCACCGTTTACACACCATTTGGTTAATGGTGCACTCACACCTGCTTGCAAAGACAAACTGCAGCGCATCTACGCACAAACACAAACACAATTTCCAGCCTACGCCAGCATGCACTCATTGTTGTGCTGCAAGATGCGGTTTCTCGCTGTGTGACGTACTCCCTGACCGTTTCTCGCCAAAGGCCACAGACAGAGGAGCTCTTCATTGTTGAAGAAGGGGATCAAGGGTGATTATGAATCATCATTTTCCTCAGTGGTCTGTCATTTATTGACTTTGGTGTTTAAAAGTGAAGGTGAAGTAGATAATTGCTTTTTATCTGTTTGAAAACAGCAGGCTTTTAGGGGGATAAGTCATGTGAATCCAACTGGAGCAGAAATACTACCAGTTAAAAAAAAGAATAAAATGTGTATTTTAATAATTAAAAACATCTGGTAGGAATCAGTCAGACCAACTATTGTGATTGTTTACCAGTGGTGAACAGACAACATAAGAACAAAAGGAACAGAGACATACATTTTTATTAAGTCTAGTCCTGCTCATAGAATTGTGTCCTTGATTTTCTTATAAGAAAAACTGATTAAAAAAAGGCAGAAGCGATTTAAACACATCGAGGCTGTTTCCACTGTAATCAGAAAGATTAGGAGCAGCCCTGTGATGCCACTGATTATCAGCAAGTCTGTTGTCCTTAATGGTTTTTGTAAGTTTATGCATCTACAAAGACAATTGTAAGTGAACAATCTCTGAAGGGTTGAAAAAAATGTACTTTATTCTCTGAAAAAGGAAAAAAAGACCTGAAACACAGAAAGCATGTTCAAGCAACCACCCAGTGAAAAATCAATGTAAACACACATTGTGGCTCTCGTGCTTACTTGTCGCTACGCAAGCTTTCCACGTCAGTTTTCGGGCTCCATGAACAAAACCTGTGGCCATTGAACCTGCGTTGAAAATCAAACCAGTTGAACATTGACCAATCGGGAACTAAGATTTGATAGTGGCGAATGGATGGTGTCCCTTTTAATTCACGGAAATGCCAACTGTTTGAAAATGGATCGTGAAGAAAAATTAATAATTGCAGTTTGTTCCCAGAAGGAATTCTATGACAAAAAGTATTTCATACATCGGAAGTGAACTGGGAAAGGAAAGCCAGGAGCAAGATTCACCAGAATTACACCAAGCCTCTTCCAACTGTTAGTACATGCGCTAGCATCAGGTCTAATATGCGGACGTGCATCACATGCCTGGAGTGTACATAGAATACGACAGATTTCATTCATTCAGAAGTCAGATTATCTGATTGTAGGAAGACAATGTTCATCTCAGCCTGCGCAGCTTGCACATTAAAGGTCAAAGTTCACTGGACGCATTTGTAAAGCTGCACAAGTACGGCTTCTTTACAACCGGTATCAGACTGATGAATCCAACCAGATCGATCTGAGTATTGAATCAAATCGAGTTGAACCATTAAAAAATGAAATCAATCGATCTTGGAAAATCCCATTTGGATTGGGTAGGTTTATGTTGCTCTAACGTAAAAACGATCAAGTCATCACAGAACAACACATGTGATGCAGTAAAACTGATCAACCATCATTCCAGTCCAATGTGTGGAAACTCTTTGAATTTACAAAATCATGTGACCATACAGTGTGCTAGAATGTTCTAATAATGTTCCTTTGGATTATTCTGTTGTGGAAAAACAACAGTGGAATGAACTTGATCAAACTCAAATGAGAATGGATTTGACATTCATTCTTGTTTACTTGTTTGTTTGTACACATATTTATTTACACTTGATGATCTTGAAGAAACACAAGAATCTGGAAAACTTCACTGTTCAGTAGCAGGAATAAATAGGATCCTCACTGATCATCTGGAGAGAGTTTGCTGCACTGAAAGTAAAGGGGCTGAATCATTTTGCACGCCCAATGTTTCAGTTCTTTATTTGTGAAAAAAGTTTGAAATATCCAATAAATTTGGTTCCACTTCATGAGTGTGTCCCACTTGTTGTAGATTCTTCATAAAAAATTATAGTTTTATATCTTTATGTTTGAAGCCTGAAATGTGGCAAAAGGTTGAAAAGTTCAAGGGGGCCAAATACGCTGTCTGTATCTCTGAGTCACACTGTTGAAGTTTTGGATAAAGATGTCCTGGATCCATTTTAGATCAGTCAGTCGGATCGTTCAAAATGAACCAATATATCGTTACATCGCTAGAAGCCACCAGGATGAGCGGCGAAACGTTTCCAGAAGAAAAAACATCAAGTCCAGACGTCATGACTCACTTTAAGACGTCACCTCTGTGAATGATGATCTTGATCAACTACACGTACCAGGAAATATCTTTTTCTTTTATTCAAGACATCTCAGGTTTGCAGTGAACAAACTCCTAAATTAATGTGGATTTCAACAGTTCAGAGAAGAAGTTTGGCCATGTTGTCCATTATTCACACAAATGCTTCAACAGCTGTCAGACTTGGTGTTTTTTTACCTGTCAGAGTTGACCAAGTCCTTCAATAAACAACATTGTTTAAAATGCACAACCCATTTGGGTTTGCATAAAGAAGTACTCATTTCCTTTTAATCTGTCCTCCATCATCAGAAAAAGTCCACACGTTAAAAACCCCCAAAACACTACTTTTATTGGAGCGCATCTTTAAATAATCTAATCTAATATCAATTTTAAATAATTTAAAATGCACCCAGGTTAGTTTTTGGCTTGTAACACAGGAAAGTGACGTGTCCTGAAACTAAATCCCAATAGTTTGTGTCATTCATTACCTAAATGTAAAACAATTCTCCTGTAAATTTGAATCAAGCTCAAAAACATAGATCACAAGTTATAAGTTATGGATCATTTATTTTGAAAATTTGACATTTCTGTAAGGTTAACAAAAATATATAAATGTATGTATATGTTATAATATTATGGAAGAATTGAGCTTAGGTTCACGCCTAATTATTCTCTTTGCTTTGTGTAATATTTTAAATGCTAAGAGATTTGGAGGCTTTTTTTTATATTCCATCAACATAAAAAAATCTATAATCCAAAGCTGTAAATTTTTGCTGTGAATTTTTATACTTTTTGAGTTTATTTTATTTATGGAGAACATCGATAGTTTGAGAAAACTGCATAACCCATTTAACCAATTCACCAAATCCTGAACAAACAATGTCAGGTATTTTTGCAGCTGACTGCAAAGAGTTGGTGATGCACAAAGCAAAGCTGCTCCAAAAATGCTCTTTTTCCATAATTACATGAAAACGAACATGCATAAACTAATGAACGTGGTTCTTCAAGCATTCAACATTTTGTAACCTCATTTTTTTTCAGGTGAAAGTCATGAAAGGTTTAAAGATTGAATGAAAAAGGGGAAAACTAACTTGACTGAAATCAAAGAGTTTCTGCCGCCGGTGATGCTGGCAGTCGACTATGGCTGCACTCAATGATCCAGATGTCCATCTTTATGTTATGTTCTGTTCAATTGTTTCCTCTGAGCCTCGTTCTGATCTTACTCCTTTCCTGCTGAATGGGCCAAAACTGCGTTCCTGTCCTCAGTCACTCCAATTAGATTTCAGTTTGCGTCAAAGGCATCAGCCTGATCTCATTGTGTTCATAAATAGTGAAAGTTCCTGTACAGCTCAAGACAGGAATGTCTCTTAAATGACGCACATGTCAAATATCTGACAAAAGATTTATTGTAAGTTAATAACTTTAAAGCTTTTGATTTGGGGTCGGGAACGTCGGTTGGTTCAGGTTCTTGGAAGAGAAATAACAAAGATGCTGTACTTTACAGTTCAGTTTCACACGAGGACCCACGGCTGGAAGTCAAGAGGAAATTTAAACGGGTCTTGACGTGTGAGTAGGATTCAGCGCATGAGGTGGTTTAATGTACGGATGCTTCCTGAGAGCATAAAAAAAAACCAAAATACAGGCAATTCCAAAATAAAATCCTCAAACGTTGAGCTCCCACTGCATAGAAAAGTTAAAGTAACTGATTAGAAACGGCACATAAACGGCACATGTTCCTGAGCTCAGTGTTTTTGTGTATGAATGTACTGTACATGTAAAAAAAATTACTCCTTTCTTTTAAATGAATGAATATTAAAAAATCCAGTCCATTGTGAACTTTTCATTTATGTAAAAAAAAAAAAAAAAAAAAGAGGGATCCCTTACTACCTGTGATCTCTCAAACTGGTGTTCACCAAATATTCCCAAAACAATCCAAGAGCCCACCTATACAGACAATGACGTCGCCTGGTCCAACTTCCCTTTGGCCAGCATTCACATAGTTTATTAGGATCCTGACTGGATCATGGATTCCTGCTTCACGCAGCTGACAGCGCACGTGGTGTATCCTTTCACCGCGTTACCACACACCAAGTTTGTCCGTATTAATAAAACACCATTTTCAAAAGACTGGCCAAATATACAAAATACTTGACTCTTGAGTCAAAAGCTCACTTTAAAGGTCATAATGAAAACACAACAACAACCAAACACAACACTCCACAACACATTAAAACTAGACAATGTTCACAAAAAAATGATGACACTTCACCATCTTGTCTCTGCCAGGCCACAGGACTTCATCCACATCGTAGACGATGTTCTCCCTAACCAGACAACGGGGAAATAATGATCGGATGTGCCTGATCCAGCCTTGACAAGACTCAAATGAAATGTCATCACAGGCCATGTCTGCAGCCTGCAACAGGTTTTCTTGAGAGTAAGGTTTATCAGACCAGCGTCTGATGAGCAGACTCTTGTGAACATTCCCATTGTCCCCGGCAATAACAAAAACTCCATCATCCCTCTCATTTTCTTGATGCAATTGAGCCAAAGAGCATCATGAAGGGCATCTAAAAAGGTTAGAAGATGCTGTGTGTTGTGTGGACCAAAAGCAGCACGGTGGTGCTGAACTCCCAGGTTACTGATTGCAAAACAGAGTGACATTTCCCCCACACTGACCTGTGATCTGCACTATGGCCCGTTGACCAATGATATGAAACTAGCCCAATTCACAAAAATCAACTTGCCTGTCCTGTCCATTAAATCAAATTTAAAAACACCCTGAAAAGAGTATATTTGTATAAACAAAAGGGGTTTATACAAACATACACCTCGTGTGTCAGAAGTATTATAACCCCCGATTGTAACAGTAACATCTGTACGACACAAGAGGCTCTCAGCTGTTGCACAGGACAAGTAAAAAAAACCTGTAACCAATAAAACCGTAAACAACATAAAGAAGACCTGCAGAAAATACATTTTACCCGTCCACTTATTGAACAAATTGCAGTTCTTTCACATGTTCTGAATTTCTCTGTAAAAGTGTTTCTTTCTGACTTTATTGTCCTGCAGAACATGAGCAATGGTGGAGAGGCTCACACGGTTGACTGATCTAAAGTTGGTGTTGTATTCAGTTATCTATTCAGTTCCTGTAGAGTTTATTCACAGCAGAGATTTTATGAGCACGACTCAGTACATTGGATCCAAAAGTACGATTCAGTCTCTGTTTGGTGCTGTGGCTTGGTGAGGTGCTGAAGGCGGTGAGCCATGATCAGTTTTCAAATTAGTCAAAAATTAGTCAAATCCGAGTCCCTGATTGGTTAGAGTTCAACTTTCAACACGTGTTCAAACGCTGCGCTTTTGGAAGTATAACCCGAAAAAATGGGATGCGTGAATGCGAGAATTTAAAGCGGAAAGTTGTAACGCGCATATACATAGACTTTTAAGTGAAAGCGGTTGCTTGAACACACATTGCTGAGGGCGGTGTAGTGGTAGCATGAGGCTTTAGACCTAAACCAGAATGGGGAACTTCTGTCTGGGCAATTCCTCTGATGGAAAAATATGAACTTTGGTTTGTTTCTGATCAGGAAAGTTGCAATTGATCTGATGGAGTTTTAGAAAACATTTTAATTAGAAAAAGTTATTTGATAGGAAAACTGAAAACTTAGGCCGCAGTTGCTAGACTTCCTCAAAGACGAACCAAATCCTGACTTTGACCACATAGAACTTCTTTCATTTGAAAAAGATGGGGAAAAAAATGGAAAATCAGTCATTTCAATCTAAAACACACAATATTGTGAAAGCCCAAAGATCATTCATGAAAAGAAAATGAGGCCAAAAACTGATGGTGCTTTTCATGATGGGGTTACAGCTGGAGTGAAGTGGCACAAGAGATTTTATTTTGAATGGCCTTCTCTGCTCTTGATTTATATTTCATATTTGTACTGAAAAATGTACAGAACTAGCTGCTTTCTCGTTTTAAACTCAGCAAAAGTTGAAGAAAAACTCTGTACATGAAAACTGTCTTGTTTGAATTTATAAATGTTTGGCAGCAAAAGCTCTACAGAGAGGTTTCTGAGCTGAGGCCACTCAAACCCAAACAGACGTCTAATAAGACTGCTGACGTAAATGCTCAGGTTCAGAAGGCACAGTAGATTTAATCAGGGAGGTTTCTCTGTAATGAATGCAGAGACTCTGCTTAATGGGCAGCTTTTTGTTGTGATAATGACTCCGGTCGCTGCACCTCTCGGTTTCTGTCGAAGAAATGACAATTTAAGTGGAGCGAACTATGCTGAGGGCATCTCTGCAAATGATCCAGGAGATGTCCTGAATCAAACAAAGCCAATACAACCTGGGGATGTCCACTGGCTAAAAAAAAAAGATTAGTATTATAGCCAGCTTGAGGCAATTAGATTGTGTTGCTAAGCATCAGGAACAAATAAGGACTGCACTTTAATAAAGAATGGGATTTCTGCCTGCTGCAGATGTAATAAATACAATGACGCTCTTTGGTGGCAGGATGACTTGTTTTTGTTTTCCTGTATTAAATATGAACTTTTCCACTGAGGGGAAAAAACCCAACAGTGAGTTGCGTCATTATTACCCCAAAGACATTCATGCTTTTTGACAGGTCCACTTAAGTCGCTTTTACTTTTTAGAGTTGAATTCCTGCCACTGAAAGAGTTCCCGACGGTTACCTGTGGCGGCAAACAGCACAGAGTTCCCCTTAATGCTTTTTTGGGGTCATTTTCTTGGACTGAGGTGGTACTGAGCAAACTGTGGGGTTATCATCCTGTCCTCCAGACAGGTGTGTGCAGATTTATAGCTGGGAGTTAAGGAGAGAACAGATTTCTGAGATAACTGTATGAGACAATAGACAAACCTAAACATAAAAGTGTGTAAAAACCATAAACCCCTCATGAATGGAACGAACAAACATTCAATATGAAATGTTCTCACGGCCGCAGCATCTCGGTGACTCAGAAATTCCTGCATGCTTAAGTACAGAGATTCAGTGACTCAGCTGGAGTTACTTTAGATTTTGATCACCAGCCTTGATCTGCTTTCAGCAGCTCTTTTGTTTGAACAATGAGATTCTGTTTACAAGCACAAACTGTGCCGTTTCTTTCAGCCTCACTTCCGCCGCGAAAATCCTTTCAGAAAGCAATCAGTTTTCCTGACAGATTTACCTCAGAGAATCATCTGTATGGAGTCTTTAACCCTCACCTCTGCACCCTGAAGAGATGTTAAATGTGTTGAGCAATACATGATATGCTTCTACATTATCTCTATTAAAGGCCCAGTCTGCTGAAAATGCTGTTTTCAACATGTTTTTGTGGCAGTTCTCTGACGAAGGAGGACATTTCTGAGTATTTCTTTATTCAATTCATTGTGAATCAGGAGCAGATGAAAAAATTAATTTAGGAAAAGATCATATTTGTGATGTAGAAAATATGCTGGGCGGGGCCATAAGTTTCCTGCTCCGCCCCGTTCTGATGTTTCCACCTGCAGACAAAAAGATCAGAACCATCTTTGTTTTCCTGGTCTGAGCTGGAATCTGGATCAGAACTGTACGGCTGGACAGCTCTGATACTGCTCGCCGTTTTTGTTGCACCGCTAATGTTAGGATGAGGGTGTGAGGGGCTGTAAGCTAGTGGGAGAGAGTGTAAACAGAGAGCTCTCAGTCATGGGTGGCGGAATTGGTCTGCCATCAACTCAAAGGTGAAATTCTAATGAACTCCTGGCACTCTCCATAATATGTCGTAGAGAAAGACATCGGTTTTTTATTTTTGCCTAAAAATTCCATCATCATAATCTAAAAACCACCTGAAATGTTTTGAAAATAGATCAAAAGATGATCGGAAGGGGACTTTAAACCTGCGGCGCTTTGGGTTTCAGCCACTGTGTGGCATTTTCCGACTGGAAAATGTGAACATAGAAGAAATCATTTCATTTTGTTTCAGTTTCATCCCTTTGAGCAGGGATTTACAAAGCAAACAGGATTTAGTGAAATGTTTTTGTCTGTTTGGTCAGCGACTCGCTGGCTCAAAGAAATGTTTGAAGTGATTAGTGCAGAAGCAGAGCAAAACGTTCAAAGAAGACATAAAAGCAGTAAACAAAAGTAAGCTTAATGGAATTACAGTTTAAAAGAAAGTCACTGCAGAGATGCAAAAACGGTAACGTTACAGGGTTTTTTTTATGGTATGGCACTATCTTCAGCCTTAAATGCACATTGTCTGCATTTTCAAATGCAACAAAACCCTCCAGAAGTGGTTCACAGGCTGTTTGAGAGTTCTCACAGGTGAGTTTGTGGACAGGAAATTCTTCGGCCGAAGGAAAGTCATCAAAGCTGTTAATGTCCAGAAAAGCCTCTGAGCAGCTGAACTGAAGAAAAAAAAAAACGCAATGCTTCTTCAGAGGTCTGCTCCGAGCACTCAACATTTCATTCCAGTTGCCTTGGTGAGCTGGTGTTTCCAAGTAAATGAATGCTGTTAGTGTTAATTTTCAGTAGTTGCAGCCTCCCTTAAAATGTCATTGACGTCAATAGAGAGGAAAAAACTAGCCTCAACAATTTCTCATACACCCTTTTATTGCAATTCAGACAGAAATTAACTGCGCACACATGCGCCGGCTCTCACATCCAGCACACTGAGAGAAAGCAAAACGAGTGGGATGATTGTGGTTATTGAACACAATGACAACATGAATGATGAATGACAACACTTCACGAGCTTGAGCTGAAACACATATCAATTAGACCCAGTGATAAAAGGACACACCGCCGGAAAAAAAAGAAGAAAAATCTCAAACAACTGTTTTAAATATCAAAAGGTGCAGTTAAAATCGAAATACATACTAAGATCTGAACAATAAAACACAAAAACATCTTCCTTAATGGTTTGGAGCTCATTAAAAAGAGTTTCAGTTGTTTGACTTCATTGTGTTTGCAATAATTGAAAGGATTTTCATGCAAACCCATTTTTAATGCATCTTTGCACAAAATAAAGGCAGGAAAATAAGTCATAAATTTGACTGTTTTGCAAAAACTTTTTCAAGTTTGTCAATTTTTTTTCTCTCAACTTGCTGGTTTTTGGTGCATTTGAACAATCATTATCAGGAAAAATGGGAATGGACATAAGTGTGTAATGCATGTCAAGAAAGTGTACACGTACATACCAAATATCCTGTGTTGATATCCGTCCTGCTTCTTTTTGCAGTTTTTGCACATGACTCCATGTCTCTGACTCTAAGCAGGTTTGCAGCCCCTATCAACTCTGCATGATCCTTCAAATACTGGATGATTGTTTCTTGTTTGATAATGGTCATTATACTTTCCCTGACTGCAAGGAAGAACTAATTCATGCTTTAAGAGACCACTCCATCAAGCAAGGATTTGCAGTTTGTGTGCAAAGACCAATTTCTCAGACATTTTTGTGACTCTTCACAAATCAAATCGAGCTTTTTCTTAAAGGGTTTTACATACTTTTCATCTGACAGATGCAATCATATAGAATCATTAAAACCAACATTTATTTATTCAAAAGTCTGGATCTAATGGCCTTGATTTTACTCCTGAAGTGGTCAAATTTGACATATGAATTGTGCTTGGTGTGAATTGTGTGAATTATTTGTTCAGAAGCGCCCTTTTCTCCCAAAAGGGCATCTTCCACTCTGGAGCTTTTTTTTTTTTTTTGCTCCTGCGACTTCTACTCAGGACAAACTTATAGTTGGCAACTTAAAGTCCAGAAAATATAGTAGTTTTCTTCCACCGACTCTCTGCTTTCCTGCTTTCTCATTTCATGGCTTTGGTCATTTCATTTCCCCTGGGTGCTGTAGCTTTAGTTTTCAGAGTTTTTATTTAAAGTGGAGCGATAGCATCAATGGCTGATTGTCGTTTATTGCTAAAATCTTGAACACATGCAAAGATGGAGTTTCTGACATGCAGCTGGTATCCTTTGTTTATTTATTGCAGACCTCTTTGGTCTGATGTGGGATGATTCAATAAACTCACAACTTTTTGAAAAACTGATGTTGGCCTTTCTTTCTTTCTTTTGTTAATTGAAATTCAGTGAGTTTTTTGACTTAGTCATAAGAAGCTGGAGACGCCATCAGAGATTAACTGCAGAGTCTGGCCTCACCTGGCTCTTATGACGCACATCCTGCTGGGAAAAAAAAGGAAAGAAAAAAAGCCTGGTGGAGCATAAAGCCAGGTGAACGGCAAGAATCTAAATTCGTGCTTTGCCAGCTCACTGCAGCACTGCAAAGGTTTCTATGTGTTTCATTCATGCAAATGCGCAGAAACTTACATGCATAGTGATGTGAGCATGACCCTCTTAGGTGCAGCAGCATAATTTAGAAAGTTAAGTAAGCTGCATGAAAAATAAATAAGCCTGCTTTATGTTTTATTGATGTCCAGGGTTGGAATGACACATTTCTTCTAGCATTTGACTGAATCTGTGGAAAAGCAAGACCTCCAAAAGAACTTTTGTGTCAGAACTAGCCCCTCTGATTTCTGTAAAACTGCTCACCACACCCGTTCAGAAGCATCTGTTCTCAGATCCCTGCTGCAGAAGTTAACCTCATCATCGTTTGTGCTTTGCCTGACACCTCAGGAAGTATAAGCAGTGAGTCAAAAACTCTTGGGAGCTCCTCTGTGCCGTAACTTCACCAAAAAACCTGTTGTCACAGTAACTTGGATTCAGACATGAAGGAATCCTGTGCAGGTGATTGCTGTGTTTTCCTGGTGATGTCAGTCCCGACAAAGAAGTAAAATGAATCATTGATAAAAAGCTTGAACCGTGAAGGAACTGATTTTTAAATAAATGTCTGCTAACAGAAACAGAAACATGTTTTAAATGTCAACGCAAATGTCTTCAATAATATCTGTATGAACCGTGCAGAAGCATCCGTGGATTATCAGATACTTGTGCCAAATGTCTGAAGTTGCATCTGATTTGCAGGGATGTGCACGAATTCAAGAAAACTCCCTTTGAAATAGTAGTTTAATGTATTGTATGACATGCATGATCACAAGGTACATCAGGAAAAGAAACTTGTGGACGGTGCACTTGAGGGATAAGTAGGAAGTAGGACATCTGTCACCTGTTAGGAAAATGAAGTCAGTGGAAGCAGCAGCTCCACAGGTTGGATAAACTCGGAGGAAAAAGTGCAGAGTCTGTCTGTAATTACAATGGCTTGCAGTGGCCATCGGTGTCTGACAAGTCGTCAGCTTCCGGCTGCCGCTCAACACAGAATACTAATGCGGCAATTAGTGTAACCCAGCAACAGGAAGTTGGCTGCCCTTGAGGGGAGACAAGAGAGGGGAGCTGAATACATCACTCTGATACTGACAAGCTCTAGTGGTTTGTGTCAGGTGGCTAAAACTCCCTCCTCAGACCGAGGAGAAAAATCTGCTGCAAAGCAGAGGGCTGCTCTGGCTGCAAGAAAGGAACCGTTTCCGGGGCACGTCGAGTTGGAGTACTGCACGGTCATTGTGGGCTATCCTTCTGATGACAGGGCAGAACGACGGCTCCGACTGCTTCTGTGAACAGCTCCACAATAGCCTCTGCATTCACAGTTTGCTGAAAAGCTGCTATTACAGACTAAACAAGTACAGGTGGGATTGGCGCATGCAGGAGTCCATGCATAAATTAGAGCACAGAGAGCTGGAGGTGAAGAACAGAAAGAGGAAAAATGGGTTTTCCGACGTTCCTCTTCATGCAAGTGCAAATAAATAACTTCTAAAACTTTTTTCAGTGACACACTGGGATAGTTTAGAGATGACGGTGAGGATAAGGTTTTCTGAAGGATCTATAATCTGGTAGAAGACAGTTTTTAAAAATCCCAGCTGTGCAGAGCTCCAGAAGAACTGCTGCTGTGAAGCAATGAGGAGATTATGAGTCAGAACAAAAGATGAAGGCTACCAGAGAGATACGAGGTTAACACCTCAGATCTTCATCCACCAGAGTGTTGTTTTGGGATCCTTCAAAACTTCTCACATGTCAAAGCCAGAAACCAGTTCATTACTTAAAGGACTTGAGCTTATGCACCACAGCAGTGTTGTAATGACTCCTGACTTTTATTTCTTTCAAGTTTCTCCTGTAATCCTTCTGCTGCTGAGCTAACTAAGTGAAAACAATGAAAGTGAATGTTAACTCTTTTGAATTCAAGTTTTAAATTGAAGCTAAATTAATTGCATTTTAGATGTCCATGTCTTTTGGCACCATAACTTAAATGAAAGTCTATTTTGCAGTTGATAATTCAACATAAAAAAGACATTTCTATTGACTGTTTAAGCTTCATCTTTAAACCTACTTAAAATCAATTGCATTCCCCCGGTGCATTTTAGCTAATCCATAATGCAATCTGTCAGTCTCAGTTAGAGCGAGTCCCTCTTGCTTGCTTTTTTTTTTTTCCTAGTACCGCCTCCACTGTTGGTCGTATTTTACGTTTAATTTTAAGAAAATAAATTTAAAGAATTCTTTTTTTTTTCACAATAAATCAATTGTAAGATGCATGACCAAAAACAACAATAAGTTGCAAATAATTCATCTAAATTATTGTACCAAAAAATGTCACAATTTAAAATGCAAATAATTTTTCTTTTATTTGAATTTTTACTTAAAAATTTAAGATTGAATTTTTTTTTTTTTCGTGTTGAATTCTAAATTTCCAGATGCATTTTTAAATAGAAAATTTAACTGGCACAGGCCATTCAATGTCACTCAGGGCATTGAATGGCCTGCAAGCGCTACCTGCCATTCTGGATTTTGTGCATTTTTTGATGACCTCTCCCGCTGTGATGTCATCATTTGTGGAGGGGGGGTCATTCAATAGTTTGGTGAGTTTTTGAGTATGTAGCAGGGGTGACATTTTTGCTCAAAGGCGCAGTAAGAAAGAAGAATTGTTCAAACAATCTGGTCCTTCAGTCCAGGACGGCTGCAAGACATAAATATTGAAAAAAAAAAAAACTTACATAACAAGAAAAATGGCATCTTTTGAGAAGACATGCATGCTCGAGTGGTAACTTGTTGTGAGCAATTAGATACTGAAGTGTCTCTTTTTTTCAGTGGCCCAGATCCTGAAGCGCAGTGTCATTAATGTGCTGCGTGGATAATACTCGGATAGATTCAATCAAGCAGTGTGGTGGTCTTCGGTGGAATAAAAACCATTAGCAGAAACAATCCCAGCAGAAGCTTCCAGTCATCAGACAGATGCTGACTAATTGAACTTGATGGCAGCATTTGTGACTCTGCAGAGAAAACCAATTCAACCTACTTGTCCCCATCTGGTTTCAAGTGAGTTTAAATGGTATGTGTCCTACATCCTGATGAACCCATAACCATGGAGACAGACTTGTTCAGAGCATCACCCTCCAGCACTTTTTACTTAAATGTGTTTTTCTTTTGCTTGACTTGCCTCTGCAGAGGCAGTAGACCCGTTTATAATGTGTTGAGTGACAACAAAATGATAGGCAGTGTTCTTCGGTGTGCAGCAGGCTTTTTCTGAATGAAGGATTTGTGTGCACTGACAGTGCTGACACGTCTGAGTCTGCACCTTCATTCATGGTTTTTTCTTGCTTCTAGTAGCTCTAATCAAAGAGGGTTTACTTGTTGCTCCACGCCACCAACGCGTTTCTACATGTTTTGCTTAATTTAGGATTCATGTTTTGCCTGTCAGTGGCTCAATACAGAGCATATTTATGTTTTATCAGCCAGTAGGAGGATGTCGAGAAACAATTGTTGTAGGCTGTCCATCAAAAGAGTTATAAAACCTTTTCCAAACAATAAGGAGCTCTTTCTGCAGCAACAAAGGGGTCGTAGATGGAAAAGGTCTACAGTGGTTGTTAACCTTTCTGAGGGTGGACACCTCTGCAAGCTCACTCCATTAGCAGGCGGCAAAAGTCCAAGAAAAAGCCGCTGTCTGACTAATGCAAAAGTTTGACTGTGAAAAAGGGATTGGGGATTGTTTTGCAGGGTCAGGTCATGGGCAACTTGCAATCAGGTAATAACATCTTTCACACTTTGTTTCTCTGTCCACGGCGGTGTGAAATGTCTCGCTCTGCAACGGCAAAGGTCTGGATCTGTTACACCCCCAGAGGTGGTTACAGGGCAAAACCCAACTGATGCAACAAGTCTGTGAAGTATTGATGTGACGGTCACTGAGCAGATAAAAAAAATGACACTGATCTCAATCAGTTAGGGATACTGTTACTGACATGAGTTTTTCTCCTGTTTGGTCTGAACTTTAATGAACTACGTCAAAGTTCCCTTTGACATTAATAATAATGAATGAGAAGAGAAACATCATTGTCATTGGTTTGATTTTTATTTTCCAGAAAACGAATACAAGAATAAAGATCCCCCCCATGTCACAAACTGACCATCAGTAGCAGGTTTTTCCATCATTTGCTGCAATGACAGCTCGACAGCGACGTCTCAAGCTCCTCACAGTCCTCATGATGATGTTCTGAGGAGTTCCACAAGTCCTACATGCAGTTCTGCAGGTCACTTGGGGGTCAGATCATCCACTCTCTGCTTCAGCTTGTCCCAGACATGCTGTTTGGGGTTCAGGTCAGAGGTCATTGCTGGCCATACCATATGAGACGCTCTCTTCCTGAAGTCCAACTGTGATAGTTCTGGCAGCATGTGGTGGAGTGTTCTCATTCATGAGCAGAAAATTGGGGGTGTGCTGGTGGAATTGGGGGATGATGATGGTTCTATGAGGTAAGAGCGTGCAGTGACTGGACCGTCTACAATAACCAAACTGGTTTTGAGCTGCCAGACGGTTGCACCTCCTCCACCAAAGCCAACCCTGGGGACCATGTTGACCTCTGTGTCCCACCTCGGCTTCTCCAACATCGCTGACGACCATCATTTCCTTTTTCTTTCTCCATTTTTCGACCATCTTTTCTGTAGAAGGTGACTTGACTCGTCAGTGAATAGGATGGTCAACCATTGCTGCGTTGTCCAGGTCACATGGTCTTGTGTCCACTGCAGACGTTCACAGCAATGTCTTGATGCCAGCAGTCACCTGTGACGGTCGTCTGGCATTCCAGTCAAAGCGGTGGAGTCGGTTGTGACGGGTTCATGTGTAAACCCTGGTACCCTCACACCTGGTAAACGGGCCTGCAGCTGTGTGGCGTTTGCTAAACCAAGTCTGAGCGCAGAGGTCCATTGGTTTTGCAGTCACTGAGTTTTTCACAATATCTTTAACTTTTGAGAGTAGTGTATGTTTGTCTTTGTTTTCCCAAATAAAGTATTTTTGAACGAAAATGAAATGAAATGCAAACTGGAGAGTGGAAGTAGATCACAGCTGGATCTTGAGTTTTGTTCTGTTTTCCTTCTCAGGCAGCTGTGAAAGCTGCAGTATTTGGTGTCTCCTCTGTCACAGCTGCCTGAGCAGCTGCTGAAAACCAACCCTCCACTAATGTGGACTGAAGGGCAATTCTTATTTCACCTGAAGTGTGACTGCGGCCATGCTTACGGTAACAAACCCTGATTTGCCAATATTAGACTTCAAAGAAAACCAGTTTAGACAATCTGTTCCTTTAAAACCATGTCCAGAAATACAGGCGTAGAAGCCGTAGTGACCACCAAAATAACCTCCACAAACTTTTTCAAATGACTTCCTTTAAGAACATTCACCGCTCTAAAAAGGCTTTTTTTTGCTCTTGAATTTGGGTAAAAATTTCTCAAAACAGAAACCGTATGAAATTTAAACGTAATTTAAATGAAAACGGGTCAGCTTATCTTTGCAAAAATTCAGGTTTTGTGTTAGTTGTGTGGTACATCATGAACATCATTAATCTGTTTCATTCACCAAAGCAAAAGTCACTTGAAATGTAATCCAGAAAGTGAAAAGTAACACAATTATCCAAATGATCTTCTGCGACCCTGATTTTCAGCAGAGCGTTCGGACCTGCAGACAACCTGACCTCGACTTGTTTACTGCGATGTCAGCTGCAGGACAAAGACCTGACAAACAAAGTCTGCAGACATTACAGCGAACAGAATTTATAAACTCTGTTAGAAGCAGGAGAATGACTGACAATCAGGCAGCAGAAGTAGGAATACCAAGATAATCGACAGAATATGGACCTTTTTACTTCTCAGAACTACCAAATATTTAAATAATAAAACTACCTAATCAGTTACTCTAGATAGTTAAACTTATTGATCACTAATCATATCACTTCACTTGGTTTACCAAAATGTGGTTTATCTCAATGATTTTTCTAATGATAAACAACATGAATATACTTACTTATACTTACTTGATTTATATCAATAATTTTGAAAAATAATCTGCACGTATTTTTGATACTTGTTGTGCATATGTTATGACGAATTCTGAAAAAGTGTAATGTCTGTTTACAATATTGTACATGATCACATTATTTATTGATACCTAGGGATTCTTAATGACCTGTATCTGTGTTAGTAAAGCATAAATATCTGATTATACGTTAAAAAACCAGAAAATTATCATTTATGTAAAGAAAATGGTACATTAGACCCGAGGTGGGATCAAATAAGTTTGTTTCCTTCACCCCACCTTCCACTGCCTTTCAAGCAATCTACAATTTGATGCTTAATTATTCTATGTTTGACATGACTTTGTAAAGAGGTAAACCTCAGTGGATTGTTATGCATTATCTTTGCTTTCATTGCTTGAAATAAACAGTTTCTAATCTAATCAAATCTTTAAAATGAGCTAAAAATGAGTAAAACAGATGATGGATAATGGATGCCAGTGGATAAAACAAGCTGTCAAGATGATTTAATCATAGAATGAAATGTCCCCTAAATGAACTAAGCAGGTTTACATCAAAGAAATGGCAGAAACTCTGTGAAGGAAATCTGTATTCAACCAAAAAAATCAAAATACTCCTTAATGCAATTCAATTCAATTTTATTTCTATAGCCCAATATCACAGCCATAGCCGTCTCATTGGACTGATTATCAATATATTACAAGAAGCAAAAAAAATTATTAAACATGTAAAAGTAGACAATAGCTGGTTGTAAAACAGACTAAGCTGAACAAACATCTCTGTCCTTACAACCTCCTTTGCAGTGAGGAAAAACTCATAAAAAAAAACTAAGAAACCTCAGGGTTTCCCACATGAATGAGAGATCCTCAACCCCGGACGGACAGGTGATGTGCTAAAACTATTAAAGAAAGGTGAGCTTAATTCATTCTATAACTACATGGTTGAATAATAAGTATATGTCCAATAAAGAAACACGTCTAGATAAACAGCTACAAGTAAAGGTAACAGCTAAGTATTAAATAAACAACAACATGTTTGAATAGTGAAGCAAAACTGAGACATTCATTCATTTTCCAATCCGCTTTATCCCTTTCGGGGTCACGGGGTTGCCGGAGCCTAACCCGGCTACTCATGGGCGAAGGCAGGGTACACCCCTGGACTGGTCGCCAGTCTGTCGCAGGGGCCACAATCACACACCCATGCACACTCACATCCACACCTAGGGACAATTTAGAGTAACCAATTAACCTATGAAGCATGTTTTTGGACGGTGGGAGGAAGCCGGAGTCCCCGGAGAAAACCCACGCATGCACGGGGAGAACATGCAAACTCCACACAGAAAGGTCCCCCAGCTAATAGGAACTCCAAAAAACTGGATAATTTCTCAGAAAGGTTCTGTCAGAGAGCTTTTGTTTTTGCTCAACTATAGTTACAGAAAAACCAGAAAGAGAAGGCAATTACCAGGTGATAATGTTTATTCTCAAGGATAATGAAGTTAAACTTGTCCTTTTTTACCTAAATTTGTTTTAAAAATATCTTAAATAAATCTCTTTTTCATTTAATGTTTTGGTTTAAATGAAATTGTTGAATTTGTTGGATTTCTGACGTTTTGTGTGGGGTCATAACGTCGTATGATGGACCAGGCAAACGCTGATGGGAGGAAAAAACACGTGAAAAACCTCTTAAAGACACAAACACGCTCTCATTTGTCCTGAAGCTGAAAAAAGACTTCAGTCCAGAAGCCAGGATTCAACTTGAAGACCACATCACCTGGATGAATGAGAACATTCTGCTGTCAGTTGTTTCAGAAGGAAGCCGAAAACGCCTGCTCGGATCCGGTCCCACGCATTTGAGATAAAACCTATTCAAAACAAAGAAATTCTGTTTGTCATGATGAGTGAAAGTTGAACATTTCTGAGGATCTCTGCTGTTCTGCCAGTAAGACATAAAAAAGGGTTGAAAATACACAGAATTGAAGCTCTCTTTGTTTGCATCCTTGAAGCTTTTTCAGATAATTTTCTCAAAATGACAAAGCTTTGTGTTTAAGGTTAATGTTTTTACTCAAACAACGTTAAATCATTTGGCATTTACAGGTTTATATTATCGTTGATATTAAACAAATGGTTTTGAGCTGATGGTAAATATTCAAATGGGGCACAAAAAGCTGAGTTTGCTCTTTTCTTCCTGGAAAAATTGAAGAATATGTATGTGGTTTTTTGTGCTTCAGCTCTACAATCTGATGTCAGAGCGACTTCCTTTTGCTAATTTCTGAAATTAAAGACTCAATTGTTCCCTAAATTTAGCCGTTCAATTGCACACAGAGATGCTGTTTGTCGGTTGTCTTAACAAAACCTCCTCTGACTTTTTTTTTTTTTGAGTTTCCAATTTCTCAAAGGGGCTATTTGCAGCTTTATTTGAGGTCTCTGTGTCCTATAACTACACGGTTTAAGGGTGAAGCAGTGGCAGCGCACCACCCATCATTACAGCTAATGCTTGAGACAGTATTCTTGGGACTATCTTTAGAGATAGCAACCACTAATTTAGCAGAGTGGAGAACCAATTTTGATCTCAATGCACCCATGTTTCAGCCGGAAAAGTGAACAGTAAAGGCCAAGTCTATTCATGGTTTGATTTGGACTATTTCGAGCTCCCTGCAAATAAACCGAGCCCGTGTGTGGCACATGCATTAGGGCGGCCCATTGTAGGGACATTGTGTGGGAGTCGTCATGCTTTTTTTAACCCAATGACCAACAAAAGACGTTTCATAAGAAACTAGTGCCGACCCCTTTTTCTAATCCTCTTTTGTGTTGAAATGAAACCCTGTTGATCTGAGACTTATGCAAACAATCTGAGCAACAAAACACAACAAAGCTAAGAAAATGACATGTAACTGTCTCCAAACGATCCACAGTTAACACATAACTCTTTATACTCTACTGTTAAAAAATCTCATCTGAGCGCAGAGATGTCCTTGAGTTCATCCTAAAGTTTTTTTTTTTAAACTGAACATTTTAACTGAACTGGAACATCTGCTTCATCAACTTTTAAAACAGATTTCAGACACAAAATGACAATTTCATGGAAAGATGAGACCAAAATGATGTTGATTCAATTGAACCTATTGAGTGCTTCAATAAGTCAATGTACAGACGTGATCAGAGGCCCTGCGGCGTGATTCGAGTGTCGGGCAACAGGGTGATCATTTCAGAGTACAAATATTTGAATTATGGCAAAGACTGTTCTCCTCTGGAACTTTGATTTTTTTTTTTCTTTTTTTTTTTTTTTACTTTAATAGAGACAACAATAAAAAGTTCCTTTTATTTTGTATTTTCCTTCCTAGGACTGATGCATCAAACTGGGTCACACAGAGACAGAAGTACTGCTGAAAGCTCCATCATTCAGGCGGATGTGACAACGGCATTACTGGCTCTTCATGAATAAACTTCATTGAACTGAACACCTGAAACCAGATCTTAGCTCAAGTCAAGGATTGTTGAGGACAGCAGTGTCAGGGTAAGTAAGCAGATCCCAGGGATAAGTTCACAGTCTATTTCTGAACAACTGAAAAGGAATAATCTGGCAGGGAGAAGTAGTCAGGAACATGCTTATGCAGAGGTTGAAATTGATGTTGAGGAGCAGGTGTGCAAGGAGACAGCACCAGGATGAGAGACAGCCATGCCCCCTGCCCACACTACTCTGCAGAAGCAAAAAAAGGAAAAAATGTGCAAAAACCAACAAAACCACAACAAGGAAAAAGAAGAAAAACCAAACCATAACAAGCAGGTTGGTGGTGTTGGCTTCACTGCGCGGATCAGGAAGTGTTCCAGGATGGACATATTTCTGTCTGCATGACAGATGAAGCCTGACTGAAGGTTGGTCATGCATTTAGACAAACATGTTGTCTGTAAATCTGCAACAGAATGGCTGTCAAATTGAAAAGTTCTATACTTTTTTGGATGAACATTTATGAAAAAAGTGCTGTGTTAGGGCTTCAATGGAGCTGTGCATGAGTGCGTGCAGAAAAGTTGAAGCAAAGCAGCTCTAAACTTCCCTTTTACAAAAATGGGCAAAGTTGGGATTTAAAATAAATCAAATTTGTTTCATGATTAAATTACAGAAACAAACAAGCATTACTCCGGAAGGGTTGCATTTTGAAAATCCTGACTTCCCCAGGATCCAAAGAATGTTGTGGCTTTTGCTCCTGTGTATCTACTGCTTCTGCAGATTTGTCTTTTGTCATTTAGCCTTTTGTCTTCTTCAGGTTCCAAATCCACCTTCAGCAGCAGTGGGAGGGATTGTTTCAGCCAAATTGCATGCAAATGACCTCGTCTAATTGGCACACATCTGCTTCCCGTGGACAAAGAGAAGTTTTAGGCGGAGAAAGTCTGAATCACTCTTCTTCCAGCTGCAGCATCCTCTCCTTCACAAACAAATGAAGGAAAAACACCTGTTTGATAAGTCAGAAATGTTCAAGTGAAACCAACAGAAAGCAGAGACTCATGTTAATGAAAGTATTAATGTTTTTAGACCCGTTTTTTTTCTCTTTCTGTCAGTAAAACGTGTCTATAAAAACTTCTGCCAACAGGAAGCCCGTTTCCATGGGGACAGCTCTCTGTTGGTGTGAGACCGTCTCGCAGCTCAAACAGATATTCAGCTTCATATTGCTAAGTGCTTCTGCGAGAAGATTTGCAGAGAAATTGTGTTTAATTAGTCAATGGCTCTGATGCAAAAGACAATTGTTTTAACAATGAGGCTGATTGCAAGGAAGCCTTTGTTTGATCAGAGGGAGAGTTGTGCATATCAAGGTGAAGCTGCAGGGGCGATGAATGTACCTTCAACTGTGTCTTCTGTTTGCATTTTACTCTTTGTAAATATTCTTTTCTTTAAACTTGCAATGGAAAAGTTATAATTTGTGCAGCCATAAAGAGTGGTCATTGCATTTTCTTGCAACAATGCTGCAGGTTTAACTTTCTTGCACTTGTTTGCTAAAAGCGCAGAACTTTCAGGAACAGAGAAGTTGGATCCAAATGCAGGAAATCAGACTTGGAGGCAGAACTAAAACGTTATTTAAGAAAAAGTAAACGTGACAGAAATATGAAGGAAGAACCAAAAGAGTGACAACAGCTGGCCTGGCAACCACGTTCCTAAATGTACAGAGGACAATGAACTGAATGAGACAGGTTTGAATGATTATCAGCTGCAACCAGGTGAGTCTGACTGAGAAAAACCTGGAAACAGAGCATTCTACTGTAAACCAATAAATTCAGCAAATGAAGTTAGTTGGCACACATCCTCAAAAAGTGCATTTTAGTTAAACAATTTAGTTGATTAAAAAAAAGAAGAACATCTGTGAACATTTTTAATTAATTTTGAAAAATAGACAAAAACAAGAAAAATGGAAGATTACTTTGAATACAGGAAAACCAAGGGATTAATTTAAAAAGAGGCAGCATTTGTCAGGTCTGTTTGGGTACATAAGATGAATGAACACTGCCCCCTAGTGGCAGCAACGGGGACTTAAAGGGGGCCATAGAAACTCGCACCAAAATTTATTTTTCCTTTGCCAGTCTGTTAAAATGTGTTTAAAAATATGTCTATTGAACTCTAAGAATTATCTTTTGGTAAATATGTGAAGACACTATTAGCCTATCAAAATAAGATTCATGCAGGTTTACACTTTTCAGGCAAAGTGTTTTTGTGTCAAATAAACACTAGAAATGTTTTATGAGTCAGTGAGTCATCAAGAAAACAGGATGTCAGAAGCTTTTCTTTCAAAAGTCAAAATCAAACCTCTGACATGCAGACCTCCTTTCCTCCTCTCCCCACCCCAACTCTTGATTTGCTGTCCCTCATCATCACGAGTAAGACAGGAGAGGTCACGAGGGCTTCCGAGTTCATTCAGAAGCACAAACCCAACGGCTACTGCCCGTCTTCTACGCTGATTCAAGATGAAGGGGGGGAGATCATCAAGATGCAGCAAAAGAGTTTGGATTTTTTTGGCTGCAGATGAACACAGCGGAGCTTGTGACTCAGGTTTAGTCCTAAAACATGCACTGACCGGTGTGGAGGAATTTTCATCTCTGACTTTCTTAGTCAAGGTTGATGATAAACCCTGACCTCCTTCCTGTTTCTCTGAGGAAGATGAAACTTTCATAAATGGTCATGGATTCATGAACAAAAACCATCTGACTCAGACTGATTGGTACAAGCTGTACAAAAGGTTCAAACCCGTGTAGGACTACTGTGGCATTCATACCTTCAGCAGAGATGTCCTCCACAAAGACTCCTGAACACGCAGGTCATGACCTCCCTGCAGGTGACGCACAACTTACCCAGACCTGCATCGATTGTGACATTCAGAGTTGGCGCTGACGACTGCAGACTGAGAAGCTGAACCTGACGACTGTCGGATGAAGTTTGAAAGCTCATGCGTAAGCCTCTCTGCTGGACCTGATCTCCTTCAATATTTAAGGCTTTCTCTGACTGCACTGATGGCATCTGCAGAATTTCAAAAGTGGAGAGACCAGGAAAGATACTAAACTCCATGACCACGCCGTGCGATTTAGGAGACTCATCAAATCCATCCAGAGGCATTTATTTATCTTGTGAAGTTATGGTTATAACTGATGAAAAGAGCCGGCAGCGCTTTTCCAGACATCTTTATTATTCTATCCTGCAGATGTCCTGGACTGAAGGACCAGACTGTTGTCACAGTTCTTCTTTCTTCACCCCAAATTTCACCCCCGCTGCAAACTCACCAAAATGTGCTCTGATCCTGTCTCCGACGAAAATGGACAGCGTCACAGCGGGTGAAACAAAAACACGTGTAGGGATATCCAAAGGAAGTTTAGAAACTATTACGGGATGCCCTCAGGACCTACGGCTTGGCGGCCATATTGTTGCAAATCAAGAAATGTGGGGATTTTTGCATTTGGAAAAAGAAAACTTTTATTTGAGTTATCTTCAGACATCCCAAAGTTTAGCTTAAATCACCATCGAAGATTTGTTGTCCTTTGACCTTGGGAGAAGGCAGCCATCTTGAATTTCCAAAAAAAATTCCCTTTATTACCTTCTACAAATGTAAACTCCTCGTAGGGATTTCGATCTCTCGCCTCCTAACTCCACGAGCATCACTGGGAACCTACTTGGGGAAAAAAAATTAAAGTTTGTAAAATTTGAATGTTGTTAGCGTGGCAAGCTCGCAAAAGTAGCTTTTCCCTGTTGCCCACACATTTTTGACTGGGATATTGGGAAAATTGAATGCATGAATTGTTGGTTCTAGCTGAACAAAACAATCTGACTGTATTAGGAATGTCGGCGTCGTTAACAAAGAACTTTCGCTGCAAAGGAAGTCCCAAAAAATGATTTTTGCTGATTCTTCTAAAAATGACATTGACATGTTTGTCACCTCCAGAAAATCAAAGTGTAAAATGGTTACTATGGAGATAAAACCAGCAGAAAAGCTGCCATTTTGAAAAAAGTGTTTTTTAACGAATGAGCAACCTGATTCTTCTCTATATTTTTATTAAATTTTTTCCTCCCTTAAGTGTCCACTTTTAAGGGAAACTGGTTTGAATAACAAAAAAGGTATTCTATTCTATTCTATTCTATTCTATTCTATTCTATTCTATTTCATGCTGTTTTCCACACCCCAAAGTTTCATTTTTGTGGTCTTAAAGCCCAAACCAGCATCATTGCTGCTCTCTGAGAACTCCATCAGATCTACTTAAACACACGCGTTTATCATGCAGGTGATGAACAATTTGTATTGGAAACGCATCATTTTTTTTCCATTTCCAAAATCTCCAGTAAAAAAGAAGAGACTGATGTTTTCAGACCCTCTAAACTAAAGCAACCTGATGGATAGATGATGGATGGATTGTACTCTGACCTTCAAGGCTACATGCTTTCAACCCCGAGCTGTTGGTGCTTAATTAAAACCTCCTCCAGTCACAGACCTTTTTGCACCAGTGAGTCACTGATGTGAGGCCTCATTACAGAGCCGTGGGGCGGAGGGCACCCAGGCTGTGAAACTGTTTAGCACAACAGGAGGAAAACCCTCTGCATTGTTGCAGGAATAAAAGCTTTTTGTTGATTTTCACTGCAGCTGCAGCAGGAAAGGACAAAGTTTGCAGAGCAGCGATGACACATTAGTCAATGAATGTTTGACAGCATGAAGAAATGTGCAATGTTCTTTGTTTTTAATGTCAAAAGATTCATAATTTAGTCAATTTTGCTGAAAATTCAGGTATTCGTCTTTCATTCTTTTCCATCCAAAATTCACACGAAACTAATGACTTTTTTAATGTTTGAACATCAAACTGTTTTTTTCTTTGTGCATTCGATGTAGATGTTTGAAATGTCCTTTTTTTGATGGAAAAGACTCTGAAAAAGTGGACCTACGAGTTCATGTCGAGCAGGACAGAAAGCTTCACTCTGAAGGTCACTGACAGATCTGTGAAGCAGCTGAAAGCAGCGTGACATTTACCTGGAGGACACAAATGGAAGCTGAAACATACCATAGTGTTGCTAAAGAAGATTAGGGACACCTGCTTTTTTCTTAAATGTTAAGGGTTAAGAAAATGTTATCTAAAATCTAAGCATATTCAGGGTTTCTTCCAAACGTTGGTTTCAGTTTTATTTTAAAGAATATTTGACTTAACACACCTGTCTGAGTGCAAATCATGAGAATTTTAATTTAGATCTGGTCAATAAGATGTTTTGAGAGTAAAAAAAAAAAAAAAAACACACATTTTAAATGGTAAAAAGATAATCAAATGTGTCACTGTCATAATAAAAGCATGTTTAAATAATATTTAGAATGAGACTTACATTGTTCCATTTCCACTTAAATCAGTTACATGTCAAACAGTTATTTAAAGAAACCAAATAAACCTTTTAAAAAAACTGGAAAACAATAACTGTTTCAAATGTACAATGAATAAACCTTGTTGCTTAATTCCAGACTTAGAAACTTAAAAATAAAACACGAAATAGCCAGCGTCTGGGTAATAAAATACTTTGATGAAAACCACAAATATATATATATGTATAAATATATGTGTGTGTGTAAATGTACATGTTTATCCAAAAAGCGGCAGATAAACCAGTTTTCTTCTCTTTGTTCTCTTTCATTTCCCCTGTATTATAATTTCTGAAAGATCTTTTGTTTTATTGTTTTGTGCAAATGAATTTAAAGTAATTAAAGTGATTTTTTTATGAATAAAGAAGTTCCTTAAAAATGTTTTCTGTCTATTATTCATAAATATCTTTATTTGACTTAAATGCTGTTTTGACTGAGTAATTCAAAGTTTGGCTGATTTGTTTTTATATCAATTCTGAAAATGATATTAAAAATAACCAGACAAAGCAGCACCGAAGCAGTGCCATAAATGTTTGCTCTATCAGGAAAGGACAGGAAAAATACATGTGCCATATCATTAAAAACATATGTAACATCTTAAATATCATTTAGTAAGGAAGCAAGCTAATGGTAAAAAAGGAATTTGGGCTTTTTCTGTGTTTTGTTGTTGAGTCTTTGTGCATCAAAAGTTGCAGCTAATCTGTCCTCCAAGTCAGCTGTTTTCCAAAAAGTCCAACCAATATGTTCCTGAACAATTATACCAAAGAAATCTAAACACGGCCAACAAAGAACAAAGATGTTAGTTAACTCAGAAGAAACAGTAGTTTTTTTTTTTAATGCACTTTAATGACACGTCATCAGAAATGTACCAAAACATGTGCAGAGAAAACTGACGTCATGTTTGATGTTCTTGTGGGCCTAATTTCATCCTCTTTTTCTTCTCAGATCTCTCCATCAGTGAGCAGCAGGTTACAAGTGTCCTGTATTTAATGCCCCTTTCTGCTAAATAGAGCTGCCGTGTGAAAAACATCTTTGTGCAACAAAAAAGAAGAAGACACTGGCTCTGAAAAGGAAGTTAAAAAACTGATAAATGGGATGTGGCTCTATTAGAAGAGCAGCTGTTGTTCTGCCTGCTAACATGCTGGAGTCTGTGAAAGTGAGCAGCGTTCTCGCAGCATCAACACAGGAAACAAACATGAAGCGCGTCACAGGAAAAGGGCTTCACCTCGCTCGGGTTTTATTGCAGGAAGTCCTTGTGTGACTTGTAAAGAACGAGTAGCTTTCAAAAGGTTCGAAAACATCTTTTATCCAAGCTTAGAGGATTCAAACAAAATGTTTTTAATGCATGAATTATTATAAATATTCCCTAAACGGCCTCTGCTTGCTCAGGGAAATCTGAAATTTGAGCCAAAATGTCTAAAAAGTCAAATGGGAGAATTCTAGATCAAGAAGTGGTGTTCTGATTAAAACTACAATTCATTCATCTTAAAAATAAGAGGGCTGTAAAAATAAAAGAAGTGGTCTTGTTTTCACGTGTAATCAAGACTCTAAAACCTCACATGAAGTCAGTGCCGCCTTGCAATGACTGGGTCAGTAATCAGAGGGCAGTTAACCTTTTTTCAGAACAAATTTCTTCAGGAACAGTCAAATTAAGGCAAATTAAGTCATTTAATATGTCACATTTAATCAGCTTTTTAGCAGCTCTCATAAACATTCACTGTTATTGTAAAGTTTGACGTTTAAAAAACATCTGCTGCTGCAGAGCTTTATGATAACCACTTTTATTGATGATTGAATGAATGTTATCATTAACTCAGATTGACAAAGACGTGAAGACCCTTTGTTGGGTTCATCTGTTTATTGTCATCCTCATGCTGTAGAACACAGTGAATGAAATGAAAGACATACATAAACACATGTTAAAGCGATAAAAAGTCATTAAAAACTACAAATAACAACAATTAATAATAAACATAAAAGAGAATCATTTCTAATAATTTGAGAAAGTATTGCATAGATTAAAAGATAGAACAGGTCGAAATGTACAAATGATAAACGATAAAAGCTATGAAACACTCAAATGCCAAATAAGTACATAAATAAGTGATTTAAATGAGTAGTGTATATGCAAAGTTAAAATTAAAAAGACGCATCTTTAATTTACATTAAAAAATGTCCACCGATGCAGAAACTCTCAGGTTAGTTTTTCCACAGATGAGGTCCGCTGTACAGAGGAATGTCGCCTCGCCGTGAATCCTGGTTCTCATTGGCAACACACATTTATGGAAAAATAGACATGTTAATAGGTTTTATATAATGTCATAAGAAAGTTAATTATGTATACCAATTGTGTTTTATTGTACTTTAGGACACAAATCTTTTCTACCCAAATGTTTAATTTTTTTTGTTAATTTTTTTAAAGAGTTTTTTAAAAATACTTTTTTATTTATTGAATTCATTCCTTTCATGAAATCCTCACATGCCGAACCACACAATATACATTGCATACATTTTCCAAAGCTACATTGTGCTCGTTTTACAAGTCAACGTAATACCCATGTTCTGCCTGTAGATGGCAATCACATTTATTTGTTCGCAAACGGGACGAACATTTTCACTCCGTATCCTACGAAGAAGAGCTGCCCTAGGCTGGGCTCGTAGTTCTGAGCGTCGGAGCTTGGTCAGCGGAGATAAACAAACCAAACAAACATGTGAGTGAGTTTTGAACCAACACCGTCGAAGTTTTTAGTCGTTTTGATAGTTCTAGCAAAGCATCCTGGGTATTGACTTTTGTCTCCTCATTACTAGCTTAAAACCCGCCGGGCTAATGTTAGCTTAGTGCGTTGTTAAAGATCCCCGGATAGATTTAGAGATCTTCGCTCTATAAATATATCTGTTGTGAGCTAAAAACATAATTAATCTCTAATATTTTATTTTGAATTTATTCAACTATTTGATATAGTTGTTCATGTATTATTAAAAGTCAGAAGCGGTGTAATGTTAGTCTAAAAGCCTCACAAAACAAGGCTGTTGTCATAATAAATGATGTTGCCCAAATGAGACGTAAATATAATGTTCTACCTCTTCTTTCAGTTATATTCTTTATTTTATTTTTTATTCCAGACTTAAATTTGGTTTAGCAAACCTGCTTGAATCCTGGAACCGGAACGGAAGAAGTTCACTGCAGATGAGCTGAAGATCCAGATTTTTTTGCTCTAAAACGGAGACAAATGGTTTTGAATGATGAATCAGGGCGTGGTGGACAGTCCTGTGACTCTGGTCATCAAGGCTCCCAACCAGAAGTATGATGATCAGAAGATCAACTGTCATCCCAACTGGACCGTTGAGAAGCTCAAAGCCCACCTGTCAGATGTTTACCCCAGTAAACCTGTGAGGATGCAACACAACTTTATTGACAGCTTCTGTTTAAGTACAACACACTGATAAAAGTTGGAAAAAATGGCAAATGCTCTTATGTTTTTTGCAGACTTGACCTCAGCGAAGAAGGAAATGTTCAGTCTTCATTTTGGCGTTCTGAATGAAGCCTATTTAGAACACGCTGACCTTGTTGCTGCTAAATCCATTGTTAAGACTTACTTATCCAGATTGAGGTTACTACGATCTCATCCATTACTCTTACACAAGTTATCTGCCCTTTGATGTTGCAGCCATTCACCACTTTTCTTTTCTAGGACTTTCTGTGGATTTCAGAGACAAACTGCAGTTTTTAGCCATTTTATATAAAACAAAAATTATCTGCCACAGCAAATCTTTGATTTTATTCCTAAAAAATGTATTTCTCCTTAATATATATTTGGATGTAATTTTTTTTTTTGCTTTTAGAGTTCAAAGGACCAGAGACTGGTGTATTCTGGGAAACTGCTTTTGGATCACTTTACCTTAAAGGATGTGCTTAGGAAAGTAAGTACGCACAGGTTTGTGTTCTAAAACTAAAGGAGGCACTTCAGGCTAAAAGACTCACTCCAATGAGAATAGTGTTTTTAACATGTTCTTGTGGCATTTTTCTGATGATGGAGGAGTTGTAAAAGAAAATTATCCCTGCTCCGCTCCATTCTGATGCATCCACTTACAGACAAATTCATCCATGAACATCTGTTTTCCTCATCTGAGCTGGAATCTGAATCAAAACTGCACAACTGGATAGCTCTGATGTTGCTCGCCATTTCTCCTACGTTGGTATTTTAGATTTAGGGTGTGAGGGACTTTAAATGAGCAGGACAGCAGGTAAACGGAGCTCTCAGTTCTGAGTGATGGAAGGGGGGGGTGGGGTTGCTCCACAACTAGGGTCCTGCCCACAACTCAGAGATTAATTTCTGATTAACTCCAGCCACTCTGCAGAAACTATGTCCTAGAAAACTACAGATTTTTAAAAAATTTATTTTGGCTAAAAACTGCATCATCATAATTAAAAGAGCCCTGGGAACGCTTTGAAAAATTATTTTAAAAAATGATTGGAGTGAGACTTCAAAGACAAAACAAAGAGAATAAACCAAAGATTTTGAAAGATAATGCGTTGAATTAACTTTTCTGGCATCACTTGGTTTTGTGTTTCATAGTTTTTCATGTCGGAGCATTGGGAACTAAGGTTTTGCTGTGCCACTACTTTATTGCTTCCAGCAATAAAATTGGAGTCACATGATCAGAATCTAGGACCTATAAATTTGTGTTTATGGTTGTAAAAGTGTCATAATTCTAATTAAACGAGTCACCTGCAGATGTTCTCAAAAACTTGTCGTAGAATAGGAAATGTGAAACCCTGATGCATTCTGGGAGATAACGAGCTCCCTCTTACAGCAGGACGAGTACCACATGCTCCATCTGGTGTGCGCCTCCCGAACACCTCCCAGCTCCCCAAAGCCGGCCCGCAGTCGTTGTAATAAGCCTCAGGAGAGCGTCGTTGCTCCCACGGTGAGTTGGTGAAATGCCTTCCACACCTTTCAGGCCATTTCATCATCGCCGTATTCCTTTCATCACCCACTCCCCTGCTGTGATCCTTCCATCCCAGAGGTTTCTGATCTTCAAGGGCCTGGCTGTTAGGAATTCACTCAAAGAATCAGAAGTTTGTGTTTTTCAGTCCCAGGTTCCTCGGAACTCCAACATCAATGGTCACAGCAGCCACGCATCTGCAGCAGAGAGCGGCGGAGGCGACGGCTTCAGGCAGGGAGGGGAAGCCTTTCCTTACCACCAGATGTATCCACAGTTTATGCACAGGTAACCCCTGGATGAAATGTTAACTCCACACAGAGCACGTGACTTCAGGAGGTTCAGGACTCTGTTCTACAGAGAATTAAAGTTCAACTGTTCTTCAGTTCATCATCATTAGGAGAAAACTTATCACCAAGAAAACTGATCAACAACAACTATATACACACGTGGACAAAATTATTGGTATTATTATTGGTAAAATTTGTACCCTCTGGTAAATAAAAAAAACTCACCATGATCACAGAAATAATTTGAATCTGACAAAAATGAAACCGGTTTGGACAAAAACTATGGTACCCCTTGAAAAGACTGAAAATAATGTGACCAAAGAGAGATGATATTCCAAGATGTGTCCACTAACGGTGTCTACAGTCATGTAATCAGTCAGTGGGCCTGTATAAAGGGCTACAGGTTGCCACTGTGCTGTGTTTTACACGGTGTGTACCACACTCAACATGGACCACAGAAAACAAAGGAAAGAGTTGTCTCAGGACATTCGAAAGAAAATTATAGACAAGCATGTTAAAGGAAAAGACTATAAGATCATCTCCAAGCAGCTTGATGTTCCTGTGACTACAGTTGCACATCTTATTCAGAAATTTAAAACTCACAGGAATGTAGACAACCTCCGTGGTCGAGCCCGCAAGAGGAAAACTGATGACAAATCAAAAAGAAGAATACAAACTGTAACAAAAGAGCGCAGAAAAACCTCTACAAAGCTTTAAAGGTGAACTTTAAGCTCAAGGAACATCAGTGTCAGATCTCACCATCCGTCATTGTTTGACACAAAGTGGACTTAATGGGAGACGACCAAAGAGGACACCATTGAAAGCAAATCATAAAAAAACAGACTGGAATTTTCCAAACTACACGTTGAGAAGCCACAAAGCTACAGTGAGAATGTCCTATGGACAGATGAGACAAACATGGAACTTTTTGGAAAGAACATCCGCTCTATGTTCACAGAGGGAAAAATGAAGCACATCAAGAAAAGAAGACGGTCCCTACTGTGAAACATGGAGGAGGCTCTGTTATGGTCTGGGGCTGCTTTGTTGCATCTGGCACAGGTTATGGGTCTTACAACAAACACACAACTAAAAACACAATGAATGTCTCAGAGGAAAACACTGGACTATTCCCATCATTTTTGTCTAGGCCTGTTTCATGATTTTATTCTGGTAAATATTTCTGTTGAAGTGTGGTTGAAAAGCAATGTCTGACTTTGATTGGTTTAATTTAATGACATTTTTATTTATTAGTACTTTTGTCAGATTTGAGTCATTTCTGTGACCATTGTGAGCTTTTCTTTCGTTTACTGAAGGGTACCAACACTTTTGTCCACGGGTGTATCAGGAGAATTTTGGTTCAGGCGAAAGTCTGGGTAACTTTGCTTAGACTGCTGCCCCCGTGACCCAATACCGGATGAGCGGATGAAGATGGATGGATGAATGGTTTATTTGTAACCATTACTACTTTACATTTTCAACTTTAATTTTTTTTTTCTGTTTCTCTTTTTGCTTTCAGTCTCAGTTTACAGTTTTAATTTAGACTTAAAGTTTTCAGAGTTGATCCTAATTTTACATAGGGGCGTGGCTTTGATCTCATTGGCTACCGGGACTTGATTGACATTGGGAGATAGAGCTTATGATGACCTCATTTCTGCTCGAGAGCTGCGTTTGTTATTGGCGCCGCCGGTCTCATCCCTCCTCTGTAACAAAGCTTTGGAGAGCATCATCACTACTGTACGCCACATCAAAGCCGATATGTTTCATCTAAAACTTCAAAATAAGTCAAATTTACCAGATTGTGTGTGGTACTGTGGAAGAAAGAAAGGGCAAAGGCCTCTTTCAACATCTAAGGTGGTGAGAAGATGCCTGAGAGAGAACTAACTCGAGCTTTCTAACAACTGGACTTACATTTAAGCAAAAATGCCCCCAAAAAGTAATTATCTACACTAAAACAAAACACCAGTATTCACAACTCCTTTAGATAGAAATGAGACTTTTCTGTGAAACATGTTTTGTCCCCACCCCCAGGAATCACTGTGTGGTAACAGTTTTAGGTTTGTAATTTTTTTAAAAGTCAAGTTTCAAATTTACATTTTCTTTCTAGTTTTCTATATTTCCTCAAATTTTTTTTTCAATTTCCCCCCCCTAATTTTTAACTTTTTTTTAAAAAGATTCAGTATATATATATATATATTTAAGATTTATGTACTTCCTGATTTGACCCCTTAGAAGTCGCTCAATCTTTTCCTAATCCAAAGATAATCTGACAGAAATTGTCCTGAAGGGTCACATGTTCCTCATTTTAAGGATGCGTTATCCTTCCAGCTGGAGTCGCTCCTCGCCATCAGCACTTTCCACAAACTACTATTACAGCCCCATGACCCTGGTGTGGTGGCAGCAGCTGTACGCCAGGCAGTACTACATGCACTAGTAAGGTCATTTCCTGCAGCTTTTAGTATGATTTTCAAAATAAAAGCAGAGCCAACTTTTTCTTTACTCATCACAGTCAGTTACTGGCCGCTGCCAGGACTGAGCAGACCCCCACCCCGCCTTACCAGCCCGACCCTCTGAGCCGAGGGCCACAAGTGGGTCACCGCGGCAACCCAGAGGTCCAGATGAATGCCCAAGGAGGGGAGATCCTGAATGAGGAGGAGCTCAACAGGGACTGGCTGGACTGGGTGTACACGTTCTCGCGCGCCGCCATCTTACTCAGCATAGTCTACTTCTACTCCTCCTTCAGCCGCTTCGTCATGGTGATGATGGCCATGCTGGTGCTCTACCTGTAAGTTGGTTGCTCGTTTCAACTTCTGTGTTTGGAATTTTACTTTTTATTTAAACAAAATCTTAGATTTTTGGATTATTATTCTGTCCCACAGCCAACCTAGACCGCAAGGACCAGATTGTCAAGCTCCAAAAACACTTTTAAAATCCACTAATCAAACCAAAATACACCTTTTACACAAAATTTCACACACACCACACCTGCTAATGTGGTCTACAACCACAACCAAATATTTATTGATCTGAGGAAGAGGCTGCCATCTTGAATTAAAAAAAATCCCCTTTAGTACCAACTAGAAGTCTAAACTCCTAGTATACAGATTTTGATTGATTGCCTCCTAAGTCCTCAAGCCTCTTTGGGAAGCTTCTTGAGAAAAAATGTAATTAGAAATTGTAGATTTGGATTGGCGTTAGCGTGGTGAGCTCACAAAAGTGGCGTTCAACTGTTCTCGCACTTTTTTACTGCAATATTGTGAAAATCGAATACATGAATTGTTGCCTGAATGAAGCGTAATAACAAATGATAAGAACGTATGAGGAATGTGGGCATGGTTAACAAAAAACCTCAGTTAAATGTACTTCTGCCGTTTTTTGAAAAGAAAGACACAGACCTGTTCAACACTCCCATACAATCCAAATATAAAACGGTTGCTACGGAGATAAAGCCACCAGGGTGGCGGAGGCAGAAGGGTGGGTGAGAACAGGTAGCACCTGTGAGCCGTACCACACCACTCATGGGTTTAGTTTAATATTATTTTTTGTTGTTGTTGTCATCTTGTGCTGATGTAGAAGGAGCAGTCTATTGTTCATAGCTACTTTTATTTTGAAATGTCTTGTATGCATAGTTAAGTTGGCATGAACAATAAATCACTTAAAATGACTTAAAACTGTTCTTTGCCAGCTATTGGTTTAAATGAAATACCAGAGTTTATTCTGAGCTCACTGAAGTTTTCTGCTTTTGTTATGGGATTTGATTTGAATAAATAAAAAAAGTAACTACATGAGATTTTCAAACATGTTTTCTAAAAAGCTGCACATTTATTAAAAGTCAAATCAAAAATGTAAAAACAGTTGAGATGCAGAGTTTATTTTTTCCTGAAAGTCTGTTCCGTCTGCAGACACCAGGCCGGCTGGTTTCCTTTTAACCTGGAAAACGAACTGCAGCTTCCCGGAGACCGAGCCAATCAGGACGACGTGGATGGAGACGCGCAAAACCACGACTTACAGGAAATGGTAGCGCCTCCTTTTACATGAAACACAATTTATGGTTATTCATAAATCCAAGATTTTTTCTAATGAGGCAGATTTTTGGTTTGAGGACAAACAAGCTCAGAAGACGAAAAGTATGAAGGGTTACTTTTTTCTGTAGACTAATCAATAATTTAGTCCGTTACTGAGGAGAACATCGAGGATTTCTTGTTTTACATTCAAGTCCAGCCTGAAAATCTGAACCATCGCTTTCCTGCACAGGAAGTGGCGAACGACGAGAACTCTGATGACGATGATGACGGCGAGAGCGGAGAGGAAGGAGCAGAAGACCCCAACAGCGTTCCTCAAGCGGGATTCTTGTCTTCCACCTGGTCGTTCATCATAACCTTCTTCATGTCACTCATCCCAGAGGGGCCACCGAACGCCGCCAACTGAGAGGCCATATTCTCCTCGACCCTGTTCAGCGGTGGAAGGGGGCGGGGCCTAACCTTCTGTCTGTTCCTTGAACTGAACCACAGATTCATCCAAACATGGATTTGCTTTTATGATTTGTTTGCGGGAAGACAAACATCTGAAATCCCCGAGGAGGAGAAGTGTTCTGCTTTGTGCAGAGACGGCCAGTAAGGCTTTGCAAAAAAAAACAGCCTGTAAATGTATAATTGATCCTCTTTATGGCTTGTTTTTGCAGCGGTAACATGTTCATAGAAGTCTGCTTAAACGCATCTTTATCGACTGAATTTATGAAACATTTCCAGATTTCCTTGTATAATTGAAAATAAATGAGCACTTATTGTAAACTGACAGTAGAGAGTTTGCTCTGTTAGTTTATACAAAGTGATCTGAACTTTATTTTGTAGGTGTCGGAGCTCTTCCTGTTTCCTTTTTTTTTTTTTTTCCCTCCCAAAAATCTGAAAAAATTTAATTAATTTAAAGACATTTGTTGTTTAAAGAAACATCAGAGCTCCTGAATGAATGAAAATGACGGATGTTAAGATGATGTGACCCAAGAATTATGTTCATGTTATGAAAACTACACCCAGTCTAATGTTTTCTTCTGAGTTTGGATGTTTCTGCACTTTTTGAAAACACCACAAACATGAGGATTGGCTCTGTATAATATAATGTCTATATAATAGTTTCACCTTTTTCCTTTTCTTAGCCAGACTTTTTGGTAATGTATGGCTTTTGACCTGAAATTGAAGAACATTTTTCCTTTTAAATCTTAAAAGCTTTGAAGTCAGTAAAACACGAATTCTTTTACTCTTTTTTTCTGACTTTTTATTTACTAATATTCATAATATTCTATTGTGAACTAATACAGTCTGTGCTGTCACTCTTTGGAGAATAGACTCTTAATGTGGAGGGATTCCTGGAGGAAGTCTTTTAAGGTGAAGAAATTAGCTTCTATTCTGACAGTCTGATAATTTCAACAAACTAAATCAATTCCAGAAGCTGTGTTTAGTTTCACTCAGTTTTAGACTTTTTTTTTTTAACATATTACAGGTTAGAATAATCTGAACAAATTAAATAATCCAAGCCACCATTTTTTTCTAGCAGGTTCTAAAAATCGCAAAAGATTGCAGAAACAAAATTCATATAAAACCTCAGTTTGAAGAGTCCTAATAAAAATTCAATAAATGAAAACAAACTTAGCAAGAATGCTTTGCAAATACCTAAACCTGATGGATCAAGAAGACTGGTGACCCGCACAGAGTTCACCCCACCTTCACTTAATAGAAGCTAGGACAGGCTCCAGCAACTCCCGACCCCACAGGGGATTCAGCAGATTTGGAAGGTGGATGGATGCCTTGCTCAAAGAATTCCACATATCCTCCTTACTTTCAAAGGAAAAAAATGTTTTAATCCAAAAAGCAAAAATGCCCACATCTTCCTTTACATATTCCTTTTATATCTACTTAATTTCCAGGTAATAAAACTATGGATGTTTTAATTTTATATATAGAAAGCTGAAAATGAAGGATTTGTCTCCCTCTAGTGGCCGCTTTGTGAAAGAGTTCACAGTGAAATTCTGCAGGTTTTCCTCCTTTGGGAGAAACTTTTAACCTCCCATGAAGCCAAACTCCATCCCTGTAACCGGCTGGTCCATATCCTCCTCGGAGGTCACAAAAAGCACGCAGAAGCAGCATAACATACTCATCTTTATTGCTTTGCAACAATCCGTTTGGACAGAGATGTCATCAAACCAACGGGATGCTGAGTGCTTCACTGGTTTATTGCAGATAACATTTTTCACATGTATACATGTCACTGATGTTGTGAAAATAGAGTCTTTATTATTCAACAAACTATTCCATTCAGAAAATGTACGCTTGTTTTGAATATTTTTGTTTGGTCGTTTCTGACCACGAGTGAAATGAAATTACTAGTTTTTTCCATAGATATAATAAATATAGACATTTCTGTTTTTTTGACACCGACAGCACAATAAATCGACACACACAGAAGTAAAAGTGTAACCTAACAGCATGGATGTGACGGCAGACCACACAGAAGCAGGAGTCTTAAATGGAAGAGTACATCTGAGTGGCTGATTTACCAGGTTCACACAGACCAGGATCGCTCGCAGACGAACTGGAAGCGGCGTTCTGGACGGCCCGTCTGTGGCGCCTCTGGCTGTCGTGCTCACCTATTCAGCAACAGTACAACACCTGCACACGAAGAAGAGTTTTACAAAGGCACGAAGTAATGCTATTGTGGGTGGAGCCTCTACACAGACGAAGGCGATGAAATACTTCTTCACAAATGTTCTTTCTGCCAGTTTAGCAAAAACTGGAATATTTTATTGCTAGAACAAGACAGCACTTAAGAAAATAAAGATGCATTTCTAGATTATAGCTCCAGACACAATAGAAAAGTTCTACATGAAATATTTAGCAACACTAAATAACTTTGCACCACACAGACCTTCACAAGAATAGACTGTTCAGAAACAAGTGCAACTACGAGGCGCCACGGAGGTTCTGGTTCCTCCAACACCTGACTACATGTCGGTGAAATGAACGGAGGTATTTATCTCTGCTTTGGGACAAAAACGAGTGGCAGAAATCGTGACGGACTCCTGAGTTGTGTTTAAACAGCTCTAAAATGTCAGATTAGGGCTTCCTGTCCAATAGAAAGCTTTGTGGCAAAGTGCTTCCTGTACAGTACAGAACGACCATACCGGCCTTTATAGCATCCTTATGGTGAATGATCAACAGAACAGTAGGGGCCGATGAGTAGCAACACTGAGAACAGCATGGGGGGTTCTGAGGTGCCGTTAGCGTCTGGATGTACCTGTGAGGGCGTTTGTGCTTCAGCAGCTCGGGAATGAATTCTCTGGCACCAAAGTGCCAAAATCATTAAAATGTGACGCTGACGCGGTTCCTGACCATAAAGGGCAGAAGAAGTGCTGAGAACAAATCGGTGAAGATGACATCAGAAAAACATATAGAAGTAAAAGGAAGTTGACGTTACTGTTCCCCGCGGTCTTCCTGCCGTTGGGCAGAAACAGCAGAATTCTGTAAATCTTTGGAGAAGTTTGCCACACTGCAAATGTTGGCCACAAGTGCAGAACGTGTCTTTAAAGACGCGGCGTCCGCCTCAGGAGCTCTACACACATGCAATGCTCCCGTTTAGAGGTCTTCTAAATTCCGTCGAAAGGGCCAAGCGTCCTTTTGAGATCACAGGAACGTCTCAGAGGCGGAGCTCTCGCCGTGGGCGTCCGGGCTGATGTCGACTCTAACACAGGCCACCTTCTCCTGGCTGTGTGGAGATGTTAGGAGGGAAGACGAAACGACAGCTTAGATTTAAGGTGGAAATGCATCATTTTAACAGTATTTAAAAGCATACAAAATTCATCCAGGACAAAGAGAAACTTCACAGAGACGATTCGCTCAGAGCGACCTCAAAAATGATGTTCCAGTTTTTTGGCGTTCAGATTGCAGAGCTGTCAGAGTTAACCTTTAGAGTCTTTATAACAATGACAAGCCCATGTCAGGCTGCCTCGAACATCTAATTAAAGTCCAGAAGTATGTGCGTTTAGGAGGCAATTATCCTCAAACAGGAAATAACCACTGTTATGGGAAAGGCACCCCACATTTAAATCATTTACATTTATTAGTCATGACCTACTCCAATCAAAAAACTGCATTTTTAATGGAGTTTTTCTTTATTCAAAACATTTGAGTCAGGATAAAATGAAAAAAACGCCGTTTGACAAAGATCAGAACCTGGGCGGGGCCGCAAGCTCCCTGCTCTGAGCTCTCTGCAACCGGAAAGGAAGGGGGCGGGATGGCTCTGCACCAACAGTCCCGCCCACAACTGAGGGGTGAATTTCTAATGAAGTCCTGCCGCTCTGCAGAAACTATGTCTTAGAAAGCCACTCCGGTTTTTAGGTTTTGGCCAAAAACGGCATCATCATAGTCAAAAGAGCACTGGGACCGCTTTAAAAGCAGATCTGAAGATCAGAGTGAGACTGTACACAAAGAGGAGTCAAAAATAGGAGTTTTAGACGTTTGAATGAATACGAATGAAAATCTGCAGAATCTAAAACTGTGAAAACACCAGAAACATGGATGCTGCACACTCTGCACAAAGCAGCATTTTTGAAGCATCTCATTAGTTTCAAACGGCGCTTTCTGAAGTTTGGTTTGGGTCATGTCAGTAGATGTTAAAAGTCAGAACTACACACCAAAACTCAAAGACTCTCCAGGCAGGTAAACATCCCGTTAGCAGGAAGGGGGTCCGTGCAGGACTGCTTCACAAGCTAACACAACCGCAGCATTAGATGCTCGCTAACTGCAGAATCTGGGTTTGTGTTACATTTGAGGCATGCAGCAGTTAGTGTGCAGCCGTCAGACGACGTCCTGCTACCTGTTCTTCCACTGGGAGGCTTTGGGTCACTATTCCTATTCTGTAGGATCTGCTCAGAATGAACATAACGACACGCAGATGTTAAATCTACCTTTCCAGGTGTACAAGACACTATAATGCATCAGGAAACATCTACTTCCTCTCTTTTTATTAGACTTCATTACAGTACACTCCTTTTTCATTTATCTGAGACATCTCAGACCAATCATAAAAGTTAAGTAGTGGCGTTGTATGGCCCACAGATGCTGCCGCCGTCGTCTGGAGGTGACGAACAGGTCTGTCATTTTTAGAAGAATTAGCAAAAGTAAACTTTAGGACTTCCTTGGCAACAAAGGGTTTTTGTTGATGACATGCTGGCGGCATTTGTGTAACATCTGATAAAGATCACTCAAACAAAAGATTCTTTTATAAATTGTAGGAAAAATGTGAAAATCCCCAAATTTCACACTTTGTCACAAAAGCTGTAGTCCAGTAGCCATCCAATGATAACTTCAAAACTTCTTTAGGAAATCCCTGACGCGTGTGCTTTGGTTTCACTAGTGGATTCTGACATTAAAGTTTTTGTCCCTTTTTCTGATGGTTTCTCCCGCTGTGACATCATCATTTCCATAATCACTTCTCAGCGGGCTCATGGCGTATTTTAGTTTAAAAAAGGTTTCTCCTCACCTTCCAGAAATGGAGGTCACTGGGATGTTGAGTCGGTTGGAGCCTTCATAGCTGACGTTTAGCGCTTCCTCCTCTTCCTCCTGCAGTCTGGACTCTTCCTCCTTCACAAATGAACGCTTCAAGAACAGGAACCTGAACTCATCTTTTCTACTTATTGGAACTGATTTTAAAGCATCACGTTGGCTTTATGTCATTCAATGCTGGATGTTACTGAATAACTGCAGCAAATAAAGAATTATGCAATGAAACATCAAGTCAGGAAAACAATCTGCCAAAAAGAAAAAAAACTGTGGGCTTGGAGTAAAAAAGTTCAGGTTCAAGTGAAATTTAGAAATGAAAGTTTGTTTCAATAGAATTTAAAAATCTAGACTCTATGAAGGAAGGGGAAACCCGAGCTGTACCAGTTTTTCTTGAGCTTTCTTTTTCTTATCGTCCTCCGTCTTCTTCTTGCTTTCTGGCATCAGGTCGTCCAGCCAGCTCAACTCTCTCTTGGTGAAGAAGAAGTCCAGAAGCTTTCGGATGAAGACCAGCGCCAGAACCTGGAGAACAAACAAATGAAAATCACGTGGATGTCTTTTCTGCAGTGTTGGTGTGACTGCAGTTTGAGGGCTGAAGGGATTCACCATCATGGGAAACACCACGGCGGCCGCGGAGGCCTTGATCACCCAGAGCAGCACCAGACATGTGAGCTGGATCAGCGTGAAGATGTGGACCTTCCAGAGAGGCACATAGCGCAGGTAGATCAGGTCCGGCTGGTGCTTTGCAGGCATGCCAAAGAGTTTGATTCTGTCAAAGAACTGTGGAGATAGAAACAAAAACCTTCAAAACTACAGGAGATCAGAACATCCAAACTAAGACTTCCCGACTGCCGCTTTGAGGACTCTGAGAAACTAGTAGATGGAGATCTTACTTGAATTCCTTTGAGGGAGGAGACCCCCATGTAGAGAAAGACTCCATACAGAACGGGCATGGGAATAAACTGAAAAAAAGCAACACCGAGAAATCCGTCAATAAAGGGTTCAAGAAAACGCAGCATCACCTGCAGACTGAGGCCCCGCCTACCTTTAACACGGACGTCATGAAGACAGAGCAGCCCATGAGGACAAAGATCATGAAGCCGGTGACCCGCTGCTCCCGGATGCCCAGAAACTTGGGCTGCTCCCCCGGGGCGGAGCAGCCGGACTCCACCTTCAGGCTGTTGACGTGAGAGATGGACAAGACGGTTGCAGCCACGAACCACGGCAGCCCCATGATGGAGCACACGCCCAGCATGACCGCCACCACCAGCAGATCCAGGTGATAGCCACAGCCTTTCTGTGGGACACGGATACAGGGCGGGGAAAGGTCAGCGGACTGGCAGAGAAACAACGAGGTTGTAGACCATGCGGCGAGTCTGCAGAGCTGCAATGTTCAGGTTTTGTTCACAGTTTTCTATGGTCATGATGTGAAGAACGGGGATTAGTGAACACTTTACATGTAAGGGGAAGTTAGGGGCTGTTCACGTGACACATGCACACTCTTTGCTGCAGCCTGACTGTTAGAAATGAGGAAAACAGATAATCAGAGTGGAGTTAATGTGGACATCCTACAGATCAAAGAAGCAAACGTTGTGCGTGCACATCTGCGCACGGTCAGTCAGGAGTCAGTACTAAGTACAAATACTTCGTTGTACCTCTGAACAACGGTTCCCTTATTCAGGACGCCCCTTGAGGTGGCCGTACGGCCCTCAAGGGAACTGCGAGGCACACCTGTGCTCCCCTTAGTCACGTGCACTCGTATGGGGGTTGACCCGTACGCCGGCTGCAGGGTTTTGGGTTGTCTGGGTCTGTAGCGGGTCGTAGAGAGGAGCAGCTAAAGGGAAGCGAAGGCGTGTCTTCCAGTTCCCTTGAGGGTGGTACGTAGGGACGTCATGATAATGGAACGTACACGTGCTAAACGCATCGTGAATTATTTGTAAGGTCTAGATCCTTGATATTTCGTGTGGGTCACCTGTGTTTCCTGTACAGGTTTGACCATTCAGTTGTAACTGAGGTTTAAGATGTGGCCACTTCTCTCTATAACCCTCCACAAGCCCGGACAAACCCCCAGAACCCGTATGGGTCGACCCCAGTGCAGGTGCATGTGACGAAGGCTTTAAGGTGTTCAAGGAGTGGATCAAAAACAGGATCCTGCAGAGCTGCAGCTCCAGTTTCCCTCCTGGTTGCTGGTGTTGGTAACAAACTAATGAAAAGTGTCGATTTTACATTTTACAAAGCAAAAAGAGATGTAAATGATGGAAGTCCTGCGCTTTGCAGACGTTCAGACCAAATGAAAAGAGCCTCACGGCATCTCCTGTGGATTTTTCTGACCTTCAGTTTGTGCTCTTTGCGGTTGATGATGACAGCTGTAATCTGCTGGTCCATGAAGATGAGGATGGTGCAGAGCAAAGCAGGAAGTGCTGCCAACAGCAGCGTCCACCAGGGGTTTCCCCCTAAAGGGTCCATCAGCCAGCCTCTGTTCTTCGAAGTTGGCTTCAGATGAAACACGGAACAAGTTCAGAGAAAAATCCACCAATCAGAGGCCTTTAAAAAGCTGTTTTGTCAGTCTGTCATGTCGACGTTTGAGCATTCATGCATCACCGTACCTCAAAGCGGTCGGGAACATTGAGTTTAGGAGAGGGGATCCCCATCAGATAGTCCACCATCACCATGATCACGATTGTTAGAAAGACGGCAAAGTCACTGATGGTGGATCGCAACTACACACACAAACACACACAAAGAAATTTACAATCATTTGATAGAAAAATTTGTCCATTCTTATCATAACAGTTTTAATCAGAATCAGTAAGTTGTTGTTTTTCTGACTTCATGGGTTAAAAGATGAACATGTTTGAACTTAAAAAAATCAAATGTGATGGTTGCTCATTTTCAGCTCTTTAGCAGGACAGTTGGTTTGCATTTTCATTTTCTTTGCTTCTCTTCATCGTCTGCATCGTGGTCCAACATCCACACGTTCTCAGTGTTTAAAAAAAGAAAAGAAAAATGTGCTTTTCATGGCAGTTCTTCCAAAAAAGGGTCGATTTTTTTATATCATGTCCAAGATTAACAATTAGTTTGCTAATTTAGACACAACTTTTTTATGACGTCCTCTGAGAGTCGGACAGTCTGACCTTTGGGGGGGAAGCTTGTGGGAAGAGTAGCATCTTGTTTTGAAATGTTCCCCTCATGAAGGAGCCTTCTGGCTGCAGAAGAAGTTTGCAAACCGTCTGGGAATGTTCTTAACCCCCCCAGCACAAACAGATTCCTCTGTAGGATCATTGCTGGGAGCTGGAATGCTCAAGCGACCTGCAGAAACATCTACCCCTACAGAGAGTCTCCAGCACCCCGACGTTAGAACTCACTACAGTTTCTGCTTTCTGCTCTAACATGGTGCCAAATCGCCGCTAAAAGTTTTGAAAACCAAAACACAACATCTTAAAACTGAACGCTGAAAAACTGGTGTTGAACCTCAAAATAAAAAGAAAGAAAACTAGACGTTGAAAAAGTGAATGAGGATTTCTGCAGGACAATAAAACCTTGATGGTTTTCTGTTTTTTACTTTTTTCAAAACTCAAAAATTTCTATTCAAATCTTTCAGTTTAAATTTTTTTTCAGTTTCAAGTCAGAAATCTTCAACTTTTGGCTCCTTTCTGGCGCATGGGGGCGGAGCTTAGATTAAGGCTCAACCAGAATGATGAGGGTGGGAGCTTCAGGCTCGGCATATTCACTGACACTGAAAACTTGGATGATTACTACCAGAAAATGTAAATAATAACTATTCAAACGGTGGTTGTGAGCAAAGTGACAATAATAGACAAGTCTTCATCCTTTGCAGGGAATTCAAGCTGCATTTTTGGAATAACAACTGCTTAAATCTTTTGAATAAGCTGCCTAAAAGTACTGGTTTTTGAATGCGGCGCAAAGATAACCATCATGGCGTCTGATCCGGGAAGAAGGTCTGCAAAAGGACAGGTAAGACTCCAAGTGGTGAATACAGTTGTAGAATAGATCTGCAGGTTCCACCAAAGCAGTGTCTGTCTTCACCAACTCATTACACACTTGTTGAAACTGTGTGGGAGGACACAACCAGCACTACACACTGATGCAATGTAAACATTTTCACACAATGAATCCAACCACACTGTCACCGATGAAAAAAGCACCATTCTTCAGATCTGAGAAGAACTTTGGTTAAAATGACAGTCGTGTCATTCAGTGTGGAATACGGAGCATAAAACACACACACTTGAGAAGTAAAATGTCACCTTAGTGGGGAAGTATCTGTCAGTCTTAAATTGCTTGAGGAATGAGGATAGAAAGAAGGTTGTGAAGAAGAGAATAATGGACCAAAACAGAACATCTGGGATGTAGGGTCCATGGTGACCACAGGCGGAACCCACAAAATCCCCCTGGAGCAGTTTACACATCTGAAAAAAACAAAGACGACAAAAACCTGTGAAGTCTTACTTCAGTCTTTATGGACTTGTTTTAAAAGGAGGAGTTGTTGTTATTCTGTCCTGTGGCAGCAGTCCCACCCCACCACATACTCAAAAACTCGCCAAACTTTTGGATACACCTAGTACCAGGGGAAAAGGAATTTTGGTCACTGTCAACAAACAAGTGTGACGTTTTTCACACTTCACAATATGAAAAAAGAAAACTTTTGTTTGAAAGATCTTCATGACATTTCACACACACACCACAAGATTGAGTCCACAACTACAACCACAGTTTTGTTGACCTTTGACCTCAGGAAGAGGCCGCCATCTTTAATTTTCCAAAGAAACCACCTTTGGCACCAGCTGCAAATTTCGACACTTTCTGGGATTTTGATCGATCGCCTCCTAACTCCTTGAGCATCAGTGGGAAGCTACTTGGGTAAAACATTTTGGAAAGAAAGTTTGGGGATTTTGAATGGCGTTAGCGTGGCAAGCTTCCAAGACTGGCGTTTCCCTATTGTTTACTATTCTTTTACCGGAATATGGTGAAAATGGAATACATGAATGGCTGGCTCAAAATGAACCAAACGATGTAACAAACGATATAAACAAGTTAGGATTCTAAAAAAGACAGACCTGTTTGTTGTCCCCAGGCGACCAACAAATAAAATGGTTGCCATGGAGATAAAACCAACAGAAAGGCTGCTATTTTGAAGAAGTGTTTTTTTAATGAATTTGTCACATGCAGCTCTGACTTGGGGGGCAGAGGGAGAACGTATGCATTCGGGCCGTGCAAAGCTGCTCACATCTTTAATGACACTTGCCACTAAAGCAGAGGAAAAGGTAGATTTACCGCAGCTGCAGTGTGTGCCATGACCACGTTCAGCTGGGAGCGCAGCTGTGGGTCCACTGCATGCGGGGACAGCTCGCCTCATTGCCCAGACGCGACGTGAGTCCCATCTGTGCAAATCTCCACAGTCCTATTTCAGGAACAGTTTTCATGGCCGGTCCACTTAAATATTTGCACTAAATAAAGTTTTCCAGATCTTCCAGGTTAAACTCAAAGACCAAGCGTTCAGGCGCTCTGTCCTGCAGCAGAAACTCACGGACAGCCACCGTCTAACTCACTGTGTTCCAGCTTCAAAACCATCAAAGGTGAGGATGCCTCCTCATTGTTCATGCTGGAATGTCATTCTTTCAGTTTAAGGCTGTAATTACTCTAGTATTCCACTAGAGGCTCTCCCATAGCTTCAGAAAAGCAGAGCCTTGCCTCTTTGTCCAATCAGAGTCTGGGATGTCATGGAAGATCTAAAATGACCCCAAAAAACTGAAGCAGTTATCAACAAACACATGATAATATACTCATTGTCATTTAAATCTGAAACCGTCTAATGGTGTCAGACTCATGAAATGATCGAGAATGCAGGAAGTTGAAGTTAAGAGGATGTGTGCTGGATGGACTATTGTCTCCATACCTGTCTGTGAAGGATCACAATTGGTTTTAAAAGTAGGAAGTAACTGAGTGTGAGAGGGAATATTCAGTCATATGTGGGCTAAAGGGCTGCGTTTTGCCCTTTTAGGTCATTTTATCAGCCATTAGTGTTTTACAACAGTGCCCCTAATTAATTAGACTCTCAGCAGCAGATAATTACATAAATGTAGTGACTCAGACAACTAAATTATTCATCTCCTATTGAGACTAAGGCCAAAGGAAAGTTGGAACAGTAGTTTTGCTTTTGTGTGTTTTTGATGTTTCTTTCAGGAAATTTTGACTTAATTCTTGCAGAATTGTTCTTTCTAGAGATTCCTGCTTATAAAAATGATTTTCCAGACGCTTTCTTGGTGCAGTAAAGACACAAGACTCAAACATGAAGTCTAAGTCCTTCATTTTAAGGAGTTAAAGAGGATGAAGATGGAAGAACCCCGTTTTGATCGCGACAGCAGCTCTCCGTCGAGTCACGCGTACACATGACCAGTCTACCCGCCCTACCTGTAACTGTGAGCCTCACCGAAATGTTCAGGCTGCTCCACGGGATGGAGTCTGAGCTGTTGAACCCCGTTTGGTTCCACAGCTGCTTGAGCTGCTCGGTTTCATTAGCTGGGGGGGAGCACTGACACCTGAGGATAGGAGAAAAACACCCAGAGGGTCAAACAAATGCTGTCGAGACTTTAAATACAGGACATAACAATGTTTCTAAAGATTTGGAGACTTTCATGGACATAGATGACAGCCTGGTAGATGACTAGGCTTGTATTAACGGAGTTATGTTTATTTAACTGGATTTACAAGCAATTCTCTGTTTAAAGCTAAACTTCTTTGGTTAAAAATGATCTTTATTTTTTTTTTATTTTCTGCTGTATGATCCAGTGCTCTGAACTGCCTCTCCTGCAGAACAGAGCACTGGATCAATAAAATATACTTTATTAGATCTTTTGGTTGACAAATTCAGGACCGTGTTGCTGTTGAATTTAACTGAATACAAAGTAAATGAATTGGATTGGAGCTCATATATGTGAGTTCAAATGAGTTTGATGATGAAACCCTTTCGAGGACAGATTTTACTGTGATTTCTGCTTCTGTAAATCAGCCTTGCTGTTTAAATGAACTGAACTACACTGAGAAGACTTGGAGTTGGTTTCCTCACGAGTAGAGGGTAAGATTGTCCATGTTGTTGTGCATGTTGACAGGATAGTGCTCTCCGAGGTGAAAAAGCTTCTCTAAAGCCTCATAGATGAAGATGATGCAGATCAGAGCCGCAAAGGCTTCCTCTGTAAAGCGGGTGATGTAGCAGACCAGCGAACTGGCGTCTGTGGCCACCAGAAGCAGACACAGGAAGGCTGTCCACAAACCGATGCTGGTCCGCAGAGACAGGTAGGACAGGTGGTAGTCACTGAAACAGGTGTAAAAGGAGGACAGTCAGTTCTGAGGCAGATTTGGGGATTTGTATAATATAATGAATGAAAACAACCTTTACACTCACTTGCAGAATTTAAAAAGGATCTTTTCAAAGACGAGAACGGGGCCCGTACTGCCCAGGATGGTGAGGGGCTGGCCTGCAAAGAGGGAGTACGCCACCCCCGTCAGCGATGCCCCAAAAAGAGACTCTATTGCACTCTGCAGAGACAGAGGAGACGAGAAAAGAGGTGAATGAAAAGGAAGGAGAGAAAAGGGACAGAGAGTTGTCATTGAACAGCCAGCCTGTGCAGCAGCTGGAAGAAGGTCAGAAAAACACCTCTGCTGGCTGGTCTGAAGTCAGATCTCTAAGCAAACCTTCCCTGCTGAGTTTACTTAGACACATTACACACATGAGCTGACCGACAGTCTGTGCCAGCAGTGACTGGGCTGGGGGTGCATCAGGACGGAAAAAGACGCAGACAGAGAGCAGGAGAGCAGCTCAGACCGTGGGTTTTAGATCTCTAGTTTTAGGACAATATTCATGTATTTAGTCCCATGAGCAACCATACCATTCTTCTTTTGACTTTTTTAGTTGAAGCTGGTTAGTGATGCATTTTAACTCAAAGTAAGGACAGACCTCTCACTATGACAACAGAGAGAGAAAACCCCAGAAAAAGAGCTGAATCAGCAGGAACGGAAGAACAGGCTGAACAGGAAAAGGCTGATGAAGAGGACTGGAAATGAAAGCACTCATAATCGCAGGTCATGTTGTTGAAATTCTTTTACCATTTTTCTAAAATGGAACTTCTATGGGGTAAAATAACTATCAAAACCACACATTTGCCCGCCGACAAAGTTGAGCACTCTTCAAAAAAAAAAAAAGACAACAATTGGTTTTGCCTTTACCTGCTATAATATGTTTTTTCTTTGATTTAAACGTGACTTCTTTGTTTTAAATACGACTTTTCTTTTTGCTCTTCATCTGCCGTAACAGTAAGCTGCCAGTTACATTGGCTTTGATTTAACTTGTTTTGGTTTCATTATTCTCTTCTTATCAACCTTTTTTTGAACAACATGGATTTTTGAAAACCTAATGCATGTAGCGCCATGCATGCTGCTCTTTTCTGGACTATCTCCCGCCCTTCTGAGTCTAAAACGGTCTGTGGATGCATTGTTTACACGATCAGCTGTTGTCACTTGGCAACAACGAAACGCCGCCAGAGAGGCAATCAGAGATCGTTGTTGTTGTTATCTGTTCATTTTGTCAACAAGTTAATTTTCTCATTGTGGGATTAATACAGTTTGATTCTTTTTTTTGTTTAATAAATGAGCTCCACTGTTGTTGAATGGATGCTTTGTGACTTGACATATCTGCCAGTAAACAGATATAGTAAAGTTACACAGGGGATTTTGTGTTCAATACAAAGAAAAGTTGTTTTCACAACAGAAAAATGTAAAATTAAATGTTGTACTATTATTTGTTTGCAAAGTTTTGCAGAAACTAACACTTTGTGCAAATCTTTGCATGCATGCATGCATACGTTTCATTTTGACAGTTACCCCATACACACGGAATCAGCAAACAGTTCTGCACTCAGAAAATCTTCAGCCTGGTTTGCAGAACAGCATCGAGCTTCAACACTTACTATGTTGCCTTTTGTTGCCTCCCCAAGCAGACCTCCGAATGTGATGACGGGGGACATGCAGGCACAGTAGAGGAAGAGGACAGAGGCGAGACACTGCAGACTGAACGAGTCCTTAATGTCGCTCCAGTAGAAGGGGGCTTTCCGCTTGACGTCCAGAAACAAGCCTCCAAAAATTCTGCAGATAGAAAGATTGAAGGATCTAACGTGTTTGATTAATTGATCGTGTTTTTGATTACTTGCTTGAAAGAGGGTGGGAAGAAGCAAACTAATATAACCCCGCCCCTAACTTTTTTTTCCCCTTTAATTACTATAATGTTTTTCTTGACATCTATTTAAGAGTTCTATATACTTTGCCAGTTTTAAGTCCACATTATTTAGTCAATCCATAACTATTTTTAGCATCTAATAACAAAGATGAAGTGTCTATAACAGAAGAAGATAATATTCTAAAAATCACTAACATCAAACGTCAAGTAATAAAATGGAGTGGTTATGGAATGCTGCCAGAAAAGATTTGTGCATTACTCAAGATTTTTTGATGTGACATTCATCACTGGGGCTTCTTTGGGCCGTGGTCCAGCCTTGTTTCACTATAAATTCACAACTTTTTAAGATGCTGCTAACTCCTACAGTGCTAAAAGCGTGCCACTGTGGCATTGATCCAGAAGCCTCATTTCAGAAAAAAAGAGTTACTTGAAAATAAACCATCACTCCAATAAGACAACATGCATCTTTATGGAACTTGTCTAAGTTACACATAACAACTCTCCTAATGTTTTTTATAGGCATCTTTAGATTCAATTGACATGAGTACATCCAGTCTACCCGGGACACACTGGACCTCATCAGACCTCAGAACCTCAGCCCGGTCGGGTCAGCTTAGTCCTGAATCTGTTGTGTGACTAAACAACATCACACAAGCAGATGAAGATGTGATTCGCTGTTGTTCCAACAGGCCGAGTGTTTGAGTCTATGTCTGAGCTTTTTCAGACCCCTTTGATTTTCCAGAGTCGGGATCCAAAGATCTCCAATCGTAATGAGTGATGCGTCAAACTAACTAAACTGCACAAGAGACAGACGAGTATGAAGCAACACGAATCAGAAAATTCAAACAAACTTCCCAAACTCTTGAAGACTTCAAGCTCTATGGAACTCAAGTTTTTACTCAAAGTCTTGACCTCCGTCTGGAAAAGCAGTTCAGGTCTGCAGGAGTTCAACTCTTCATATCTAATCTTGTGCTTATTGCGTCATTCATCTGGTCTTCACTCCAAAGACAAGAACCAGCAAGAGCCAGGACCAAAGCAATCTTTCGGCAGGTTTCTGCTCATTTTCTAGAAATATAATTCAGTTTGTATTTCAGATCATAGAACTCTAAATGTTTTGCTGCTTGAGACTGGGCGCATAGGGTGAAACTAAAAAAAAACATCCACCAAAATGCTTCAGAGTGAGGCTGGAGCCCACTGTCCAAATGGAAGTGGGGTGGAGCTGCTCCTAACCTATCAATAAAGAAACAACCAGCTGTCACTCAGTTATTCTATTGGTCAAAATAACCATCTTGCGCTCTGATACCTTTTTTAACATCTTCTTGAGAATCCTAATTTAAGTTCAAGTTCACTGTAGTTCAAGTTATTCAAGTTATAAGCTGACCAATCAGAGGCCTCAATTAAAGTAGGTGGAGCCTGCTGGCCCCCCACGTCCAAACAAAATGTTTGATTGTGACAGATTTTGTGTAGCCTGCTTTCAAGTGGGCTTCCAGCAGAATGACTCCTGATTGGCTAGAGTGGTTGCCATATATACGATGACTCAGACTGACTTGGACTAATCACTGCTTACTGATGGCACCTGGATCTAACATGGTGGTGCCATGAAAAAAGTGGAGACTGAATTGACTTCATTTGGTTGGAGTAAGAAGTAAACTATTTTCTATGGATGACATCACACTCACTCAGTCCAGTTCCCACATACAGTCAATGGGCTCCAACTTCTATGGACCGGCGCTGTCAATGTTCCATCAAGAACCAGAAGAACCCATCCCATGCAAATCTAAAAATTTGAGTTGATGTTCCGGTGGGTTCTCTGCGGAGCACATTTCCAGCATAGAAACGTCTGTTGCAGTCGTCGGGTAGACGAGAGTCAGACTGAGTGAAATATATATGTCTGTTTTACATCAGCTGGAATCATCTTCCCAGTGTTGGTAAACAAGTCCAAACTGAAGCCTCTTTAAAAGCTTCCCTGAAATATTTGCCTGCAGCTTTAAATCTGCAGCTGTCGTGCTGCACTTCCTTTGTCTTAACGGATGCCTTTCCTGTGTGTGTCTGCATATTGTCAAGATTTGTGCAAAAAACTTTGAATAAATCTGTTTCTGAAATTCCATTCACAGTCACAGCCACTGGAAGATGCTGTTTTCAAAATCCTTTATTTTTCCCTCTGTCTAATATTTCTGCTGTCGGGTTTTCTTTTTCTCTTCACTTCTGGAACACACATTATTTAACTTCATTTCCCCTTTATGTCCTTTTCTGTTGATAGATCTCTTTACATTCGTCTACAGTGCTGTCTCTCTGTCCCGCAGCAGCTCCCTCTGAGCACTAACCTTTTATAGTAATGCTGAAAGGGATTCAGTAAATAATACAGAGCTTCACAGTTGGTGTGTGCATGTGTGTGTTTGTGCACGGTTTCAAACAAACACTGCTTGCTGAGTGGCTCTGTCTTGGAAGGCTGTTGATTATCCATAAATGTCAGGGCTCCTGAAAACAAAAAGCCTCAAATCTGCTCAATAATGTGATATCGTGTTAGTTGGTGTTGACTATGTCCAAAATTCATTTTCACTAGCGTGCAAATTTTGGTGAGTTTTAGAGTTTGTGGCAGGGGTGAAATTTTTGCTTAAAGGTGGGCGAAGAAAGAAAGAAGAATCCTTCTGTCCAGGACGGCTGCTGCAGGACAAAACTATCTGCAGGTTAAAACATCTTTTTTGTGCCTATTTGAATTCAAATATAATCCAGATACATTTATTTTTAAAAATTTTCTTTCTTCAAATGCTAACAGGTGTGATTACACATAATGTAGGAGGATTGATTGAAATATGATTAGTACTGGAATGACTGTTTAACATGTGTTGCACCCACGTTCCTGTCCTCTGCAGCTCCGGCCCAGCATGGTGGTCCTCCTCCTTCTCCAGCTCTCCAGAGGCAGGCGCAGTGCCGTTTGGCTGGGAGGGACATTTCCTCTTCATCTACAAGTCACACAGATTTCATTCATACCTGAAATGACTCTGAGTGGCAAACAGTAATGTCTGCTGAGCAAATTACAGGTGGAAATGGGTACTGAAACTGTGCCAAGGTGGTACCAGTACTGACCGATACAGTACCACTGGTACAGCAAAAAAACACATTTTGATGCTTGATTTCGGCGCTTCACTTTGGACATGTCGATCACTTATTTTCTATGCATTTTTGCTTTACAGTTTTAGCCAATCATTTTTACCTTTCCAGCTATTGTGGGCGGGCTCAAATAAGAATGGATGTGGCTGTGAGGGTGGGCGGAGCTTCAGTCAAAATTCCAAAGATAACCGATAAACATGAACATGAGCGGTGAAACCAGTGTTTACTACAGTGTGTGTGAAAATGGAGATGCAGCGCTGCAGTGCAGACCGTCAGAAAGAAGGAAATGAAGCATCTTAGACACATTAAAGGCGTGTTGCACTTTGTCACACTCAGATGTTTGGGGAAAAATTTGGTAGTGTTGTTTTCATTTTGTAAGCACCTGTTCAAGTACGGTTTAGGCACCATAACTGTTGCAAAAGTACCAGTTCGGCACTGGATAAAAAACAGCACCCATCCCTAACCAAGGGCTGTAAGAAGAAAAAGTTACTTTGAAGAGTTTAACGGAGATAACCTAACCTGAGATGGGACGTTCTTCGGAGGCTCGATCCGGATTGTGGGGTCCCATTCTCCGGGGGGAAGGACAGTTACCTGATCCAGGAACTCGTCAATCCCAGAGAGGAGGTCGATCCGGTCTTTGGCCTTGTATGCCACATCGTGGAAAATCTGCAGAGACATTTTACGCTGGCTTAGTTTTCTGGAGGAAAACGCTGAATCTCCTCACTGCATCGATCAAGAACCGATTCAGTGAGCAGCTTAAACCAAAACTAATAGAGATTCACTCTGTTTCCATGCAGTTGACTCGTAAAAAAGCTTCCTCACCTCATCTGTCATCAATGTTGCCATGGATCTGCCAATTTCATGGTACTGTGGCCCTTTACCATGAGGACCCAGAAGCAGGAAAAGGAACCTTGGAGAACACACACACACACTGGTATCAATCTGTCCCACCCAGGATTAATCCTGCTAATTTTTATCTACTAATTTTTTTATCTACAAAACAAACTTTGATAGTTTTACTTTGAAAGCGAGAACTTTCACCAACATTTTACTTTGAAGGATGTTTACTTCAGGTGACAGTTGCACATTTGGATTGTAAAGCTTAAAATACAACATTGTTGTGCATTTTAGAACAATAATTACATTGTATTTTTACCATGCTTCAATATGTTTATAATGATGGTGAATCAGTGCTCTCGGACATGGAAAATATTCATACTCTTTTTTTAGAAACAGATCATAGTACATGTTGCCACCTTTGTCACTCTTTGTAACTACTGGGCCAAAGATGTGATAACAAAACTGGAAAATGACAGAAACTCTGCGTGCTCGTAAGCCTTTAGTGAGGTGAACGTGTTCATCAGAGTCACACCTTGTGGGCACAGGTACTTCAGTGAGGCCTGTGATCAGCACTGCAGGCAGCAGCCGCACAAACGCAATGATGGGCTTCTCCAGGAAGTCCACCTCTCCCACCAACACGTTGGAGGCCTCGGCACCCGGGGGAATCTTCTTCATGAAGTTCATGTCCACCTGAAATCAACCATTAATCAAATACAGAAAAGAGCTCACAGAATAACATGTCTGACAAAATAAGCAGATAATGCAGCCACAAAGAACAGAAATAACAGAAAACACCAGGCTGTAGTAAACACAAGCAAGTAGGAATAAAAGGTCATGAAGGAGACGACGGAAACTTAGTAGAAGCATCAAACTAGAAGCGCTGTACTGAGCAAAGATAGTCCAGTCTTTTGTGTTTCATGTTAAATTTAGATCCAATCCGGTTAGAATTTGCAGAAAGAGATGCTTCTTCAGCCTTCCGCATCACTGTGACTCTTGTAAACACTGAACCTCTTTTTGGCAGAACCCATGCTTGGTTTCATAACTATTTATGGAAGCCTGCCATTTTCCTAACAGATGATGCATTACCAAGTGATAGGATAAAGAAAAAGACGTGCAGCATCGGTGAATTTTAAAGCTAAGTGGTTACATAACACCCCCTGGGCTTAAAGAATTCATTTTTGCTTCATTAGAGGAAGAGCAAAGGCGGCCACTTCCTTTCAATGATCCTGGAAAACAGGGGTTGCTGGTTATCTGACACAAGCTTTCAAGAACCGTTTGCAGTGAAAGACGCCAAAATGTTGGAGAGAGAAGGGAGGTAAACAACCAAAGCCCTTCCAGCAGGATGGACGGAGTCTGTGCTCAGTACTGAGGTTAGGTTACCTTGCTGAAGTCCACACTGCTGCCTTCTCTACTGACCCCTACTTTAGACGGCCTCCTCTCCACTGCCTTGTTGCCATCCAGGTTGTTTGGAAGAGAATGTGGTGACACCATTGGTCCTGGGAGGAACAGCAGAGCAGGGATGGGAAGTGTCAGTTGTGTATTATGGGATGAAATGAGAGGAAAGAAGCTCAGCATGGGTCATCAAGGAAAGCACTTCTTCTCATCATTACTACAAAATAAGAGTCCTGCGTTTTCTTTGAACTCAGTTAATTGCATGGAAACTTATTTTAGCAATGGTATTGAGTTACTTCTGTTTGAGCCTTAGTCACATGCACCTGTACAGGGGGTGACCCGTACGTTTGCTGCAGGTTTTTGAGTTGTCTGGGTCCATGGAGAGGTGTGGGGCATCTTTAAAGGTTGAAGTTGCCTTATTGTTCGTAATGTCACCTCTAGGGATGTCATGAAAATGGAACGTACCATTTGTGTGAATGTGATAAATGTACTGTGAAGTATTTGTGAGGCTAGTGTAAGTGACACTTATGACGTGCGGGTGGTGCTGTCATACGGTGTCCTTACACTGCACTGCACTGTAGTTAGTTAGTAAGGTACGCGCACAGACACATTATTGGCCGCACGCACGGGGTGTGCAGGTGATATGTACCGTATTCTTTCAGAGTATAAGTCATGTTTTTTGCACAGTTTGGTCATTTAAAAAAAAAAAAATCTTGTAGAATGTCCATGCAGACTACACTTTGAAAGTCTAATTTCATCATTTCTAACAGTCAGGGTGCAAGCACTGAACACACACTTATTGAGCACACACTTATGTGAACAGCGCTAACGGGCCCCTTCCGAGTTGTATAAGTGTTCGCTACGATCTGTCGCCTGCAGTATGCCCGTAGAAAAAAAAGTGTGCATAAACATTGTCTCTCTCAGGTTTATGAGGCGATCCACAACCTTAACATTTTGTACAGGTCACCTACATACAGCTTTTTACCCATATTTTAACCTCAGACAAACCAAATCCACCCCTTAGGACAGTTGTGACTAAGGCTTTATCTAATCCTTATAAATACACTTAAACTTTACCTCTAATATATAACTTTCTTTTTTCTTTATTATTTTACAAATAAAACTGTGAAGTTTTTTAAACAAAAATGAACCCAGTAGAATTTAAAATCAGTTAAAAGGAGACTATATAAAAACAACAGGAAAAACATTTGTTTCATGGACCTTTTCACAGCATCCATTACTTGTTGTGGTTATCAAATGACAAATAACTGCAAGAAAAACATGACTCTCCACAGGGAAGATCATAGACTTCACACAAAACTGTTCAGAACTGTTAAACTCATTGGTTTAACCTGAAATTCAGTCATGAACAGTTCAGAATCCTGTTAGCTTCAGGCCCCAAGGATGTTTCCTTCAGGATCTTTACATATTCATATACACTCAAGCGTTCTAGATGTGATCTGAGCCGTACCAGACACAGGAAACGCTAGCACTTATGGTGACATGGGGTAGGCATGTGAGATGAGGTGGAAATGGATCCAAATCAAAGGAAAGCAAATGTTATCCTTTGAAAATCCCAAAAACAAATTATGTAAATATTTATGCTTCTCTTTACAGTTACCAACAAATTTCCATCAGTTAATGATGTGGTCAGACATAAATACACTATTAACTGTACTCGACTGATCCCGCTGTGAGAAAGTGGGGAAGGATTCAGAAGGACTAAGCCTTATGTTGTTTCATAGCAGACTCATAAATTAAGGCGCCACGACACAAAAGAACAATAGTTTCAAGCTTTTATGTTTACATTTATGTACTGGTAGCCTCAAAACATTTTTTTAACCTTAATACATTTGACACTAGTCTTTTGTTTTTTTTTTTATTGTTTACAAGCAAAACATGTAGATTTAGATTTTTAACATTGTCTAGATCCAAAAAACTTGATTTTTTTTAAAATTTACATTTATCCCTATTTTCAAAGTGACTATTAAAATCATTTTTGTAGTACAAAACCAAATTTAAGAAACATTTTCAGTATGATCCACCAACTCTTGTCCTTGCATACATTGTGGGGATTTTTTTTCAAATTCTGGACAACTTCATGATAGCATTATTGTGCATTCCTCCTTGTTCCTCATCCAAGCCCCCGAAACATATAACTATTTAGTGTCAGTGGTGTTTCAAACCAAGACACAAACATTTATGGACTGATTTGTTCAACTAGCCTCCAGGCCTATTAGACATCGAATTCTTTGTGCCGTGCAGGAGGATCCTCGTAAATTATCGTTTTCTGATTTTATTTATTTTTTGTTAGTGAACATAACATCATTTTTTATTTTAAACAGCTTTCCCAAGAGAGACAGAAAATTACAACTCTACATCATCCCACTGGTCAACCCAATGGTCATCGCAGCACAGCAACAAACAGTGAAAGAAAAGGTTTTTCAGATGAAATTCGTGAGTTCTGAACTCCTTAAATGACCCCTGGGAAACCCCATATTTGTGGTCTTTTGATTAGCTGTCCATAAGCGGATCCTGCCCAATTAACAAGCCTTTTGGGGATCCTAATTCTAAGAGAGTAGTAAGAGATTACTAAAAGATTTTAATGACCAACTTAAACAGCTTTGCATTTTTTAAGCTATAAAAATTGATGTGGTTGTTTTATTTTAATAATGTCAACATGTATGTCTTTTAAAGCTGCATATTTGACAAAAAAAGAGGAAATAACAGTGAGCTTTCAGCTCAATCACTGCTAGCCGTTTTGGTTCCCACCAGATGAACTCTGGTTCTTATTGGCTTATCCTTTGAAATGGGACTATTCACAGGGTGAAACAATAAACACTTACATAAACACACGCACACAAGGCCTAATAATAAACTCACTGGGTTTGGTTGGGGAGGAACAAGCCATCACTGTAGGTGCCAACGTGATAGCACATCCAGTACCAACCCACAGACTCAGGCTTTTTTTAGACCCCGTTCACACACGCCTGTCATTGATTCTTTATCAGGATTTGATGATGAGGAGTGGGTGTCAAATGATGCAACGTGAAAGGAAGACACCAATTTAAATTTGCATGAACGATCATTGGTGGGTAAAACAGAAAACAGGATGTAATGTCAGCCTGCAGATAACACGGTATATTAATGCTGAAAAATATCAGGGATGTCCAACGGCTTTCTGCATCTGTGACTCAAAGGAAGCACAGCTTGACTAGATAATCAATCTATTACTACCACATCTCAGATACAAAGAGACCATGACAAAAGAAACTTTTGTTTGAAACCAAAATGTACAGTTTTGGTTTCTCTTTTGGTTGATTTTAGTTTGGAATCTGTTTGTCCTTTGTCCCATTCACATCAGGCTTAAAATAGTAAGCAGCTGTTCACTGTTAGTTTGATTGCCCTCTATAGCTGGGTTTAGTTGAGAAATCATTGTCACCTTTTGGGAGGTCAAACCACCAAAAGGTTCCTGTGAGACAATGAAGCTCCCGTGCTTGGTTTGGCTTCTTCTCCATTAGTATATGAGAACTGGACTGCGTGGCCCCTCCCCCCTAACGTTCCAAACAGGAAGTACCAAGAAGTCAAAATTCCAAGGACTTCTATAGAGAAATAAACAGCTAATACTCAGTCATTCTATTAGTCAGAATAACCATTCTTGATCTAATACCTTTTTTTAATATCTTCTTGATAATCTTCATTTCTTTCATGATATTTTTTCTGTTGTGCAAGGTATTCAAGTTATAAAATGACCAATCAGATGCCTCAATAAAAGTAGGTGAAGCCTGCTGGCCCCACATCCAACATTCAAAACTTTTGATTGACAGATTTCCTGCTTTCAAGTGGAAGGTGTGTGGACTTCTAACAAGCTCACTCCTGATTGGTCAAAGTGGTTTCCACAGATACTCTGACTCAGGCGGACTAATTTCTGCTTACTGACATCGTCTGGGGCTGCACGGTGGCGCAGTGGTTAGCGCTCCTGCCTCACAGCAAGAAGGTTCCCGGTTCAAGTCCTGGCTGGGGGACCTTTCTGTGTGGAGTTTGCATGTTCTCCCCGTGCATGCGTGGGTTTTCTCCAGGGACTCCGGCTTCCTCCCACCGTCCAAAAACATGCTTCATAGGTTAATTGGTTACTCGAAATTGTCCCTAGGTGTGAATGTGAGTGTGCATGGGTGTGTGATTGTGGCCCCTGCGACAGACTGGTGACCAGTCCAGGGGTGTACCCTGCCTTCGCCCATGAGTAGCCGGGTTAGGCTCCGGCAACCCCGTGACCCCGAAAGGGATAAAGCGGATTGGAAAATGAATGAATGAATGACATCGTCTGGCTCCAACTAAACCATTTTCATAACTTATCCCAGTTCTCATATACAGTCAATGATTCTACAACAATAGTGTTACTGAACACAACCTATGAAACATTGTAAATTTACTGATTCACTTTTTACATGGAAAAGCAGAGCAGATATGAGATCAAAACTCTCCAAATGTGATGAAAATCACATTCTACAGCTACAGTGTGCATTCACACTGGGCATTTGTGGCGGGTTTTTGAAAATGCTTTTAGCTTTTGGTGTTCAGGTTCCCTGATCGGTCAAAGTTCAACTGGTTTACCTTTTAATGTGACTTTAATGGTCGTGCATTTTGTACGTAGAGTTTCCAAATGGACTTAAAAACTTGAGTAGCAACACGTGAACATAAGAGTTTTGAATACAGAAGCGCGAGGCGCGTGTTTATAAAGACTCTTCTATTTGAAGCAGTTGCTCAAACGTGCGTATCTGAACCCGGTGTGAACGAAGCATTATCGTGAACATATGCAGCTGTTGAATCGATCTGGAATAACTTCAGCTTTCATTATAGAGTTTTGGATTATATCAACAGAAAGACCAAAGTGGGAATATTGGAGGGGAAATCCGGGACATCCCATTTTGACAAAATAAAATATTGCATGGCAGTGTGCAGTATGACAGGAGAGCAAATCATTTTGATTGACAGCCATGCACGTTTTGCAAAGGAGTGTGAGAGGGGACATTGCCAAGCAAGGCAAGGTGTTTAAAAGTGTGTGATAAAGTGTGCAGAAACTCTGGATAGGGAAAAGCAAAGAAAGTCTGGAGGGCAGTACAGCCAGAGCCAGGTGTAGAGATGGAGAAACAGTGCAGAACACTTGCAGGTAAATAGTGTTTTTGCATGTCAGCCTTGCTTGATGAAATGGCCACAAAATCGAAGGTAAACAGGGCAGCAAAGCTTTCATGCTAGTGCTAGTGTTCTCTGTTCAAGCTGTGACTCACACTGGCAGGCTACACAGATATTTGCCTTCTAAGGGCAGTAGCTCAATGTTGTCAGATGCCGAAGATGCCCTCCGGCTGAGCTGTGGTAATACTGTGTCCTTCTCTGCAGAGTTTTGAGGGCCATCATCCTCAGGAGGAGATACCACCACCTCCGGGATCCCTTGAGGGCCCGTGCCGTGAGTTTGTGACGGGCTCTGAGAGGAATGGCGAAAGGATGAAGGAGTATTTTGAGGGGTGTTGGGTAGAGAGGAGCCTGGGGACAACCCGGTGCCATTTGAAGAAGATGGCAGGAGGTGGTTGAGCAGGACGGACACTCTTGAGTCTTGTCTCTGGAAGAGGTTGGACACAGAGGAGGCTGACCCTGGCTTGTGGAGAGAGAGACGTGAGGAGGACAGGCCCTCTCCTATTAAAGGAGACAATGGCACAAAAAGGAGAGTAGAAGGAGGAGATAGAAGGAGGGCGAGGGGGAAGTGAAACAATAAGAGATGGAACAGAGAAGATAAACATTTGATTCGAAAAAGACCTACGTTAAAAAGATGTTACCTAAACCAGAAAATCCAGTAGGGATGGGGAGCCAAAGCGAAACCGCAGAGGTGTGGTTAGAAAATTGCATGCTTGTGTTAACTTGACTTAAAAGAGTACAGTACCGGTCAAACGTTTTATAACTTCAAGCTTCCATCTTTTTTAGGATGGCATTCAGTGTAATGTCTTGTTTCACTCTGAAAGTATAGTATGAATACAGCAAAAGACGGGAATGGTACCAAACTTTCCTCTAAACTTTAAATCGTTAAAAGAAGCCAACTTTTACAAGCATAACACAATCGCTACATTTTTTTTTTTTTTTTTACGATAGAAAAAAGTATTTTCAGAAATGTCATTCAATATTTTTGGCTAAAGTTCTCATAAATATGTTTTATTTGTTCTGATGTCCTGCAGTCGTCCTGGACTGAAGAACCAGATTGTTTTTGCAATTCTTTTTTTAATGCTTTGAGTCAAAATTTGACCCCCACAACATACTTTAAAACTCAAACTCAAAACGTTGACATCACAGCGGGAGAAACCGTCAAAATAATGAATACGGTCAAAATCTACTACGGTGCTCAAAAAACATTTGAAATCCACTCAAAAAACACACCTGTGGAGAGTATCCAAAGGAAATTACGGCTTGGTAGTTATGGTAGAATTTGGCGATTTCCCAATTTTCCCCACAGTATATGAAACTCAAACTTTAGCTTGAGCAATCTTCACAAAATGTCACACACATGCCACCAAGTTAAATCTACAACCACAACCGAAGTTTTGTTGACCTTTAAAGGGGCCATACCATGATTTTCTTAAGCCTTTCAGAGTAAACTATATCCATAGATATGATCATATATTTCTATACTGAAACAATAAAAAACAAATTATTTATGAAATACGAGTTATTTTTTGGCCTATTTTCATACCGGAAAAGTAAAACGACTCAATCTCTGAGGCTCCACCTTTCGCTCCTTGTAGGCCCTGCCCATTTCACAACGTTATCTTAGAGCCGGCCTCAGCGTGCCTGCACGTGGTCGCGCATGCTAACACAAACAACATCCAAACGTTTTGCAAAGATGGATGTGCATATTGGGCATTTAAAATGAAAGCGTTTTACAGATCACCGCTAGCTCCACTGAGAAAGTATATGATCAAAATAGCGCTTTGAAATTATTTATAGTATAATACATTTAAAAGCTCAAAAAGCTGGTTTTCATGGTATGGCCCTTTGAATAAAAAAACATTTAATACCAGCTACGAATTTTGACTCCTCCTCGGGATTTCAATTTAATGCCTCCTAACTTCTTGAGCATCATTAGGAAACTATTTGGGAAAAAATCTTGGTTTTTGCAGTTTGTAGAATTTGACTGGCATTAGCGTGGCGAGCTTGCAAAAGTGGCATTCCCCTCTTGCTAGCATATTTTTTACTGGAAAATTGTGAACATTGAATCCACGAATCGTTGGCTCAATCTGAACAAAACAATAGGACATATGATATGAACATATAAGTAATGTGCGCGTGACAAAAAATAACTCCACAAAAATCCAAGAATTTAGTTTAGCCGATTCTTCTAAAAAATACATAGACCTGTTCAGCCACAAAACCAAATGGTTGCTATGGAGATTAAACCAAAATAAAAGCCGTCATTTTGAAAGAAGTGTTTTTTCATGTCACGAGTAGATCTTGCCAGGCTGGCAGAGGCAGAGGGGTAGAGTGAAGAGCTTGGAACAGCCACACTAACCTGTGATCTCAAAAAAGTATTATGCGATTAGAAAACGGAAGGATGGATCAAACTAAACTACTAAACGAAAAACCGCTTGAACTCTTTAACACCACAGCTTTAACCCCAGTGTTGATGTTCTTTGAATCTTTGATGCTAATAACGTGATTCCAACAGATTCTAAAGTGCAAAAAAGCAGCTTTGCATCATTATGCAACACTTTACTAACATACAACTAATGTAAAGTGTTACATGTTGGTGCCAAGCTGCTTTCCTGCACACCAGAATCACATCAGCTGGTTTAACTGCGTAAACACTCGAATAGTTACGGTAGTTCAAAAAACATTTGAGTATTTTGCTGTCGCTGGTGTTAAAACTGTTTTAATTTTTTATGGAATACTAAATGTACTTCCATTGTAGGTAACTTTTCATTTTCTTTGTATATAAATTCTGTTTTACCATTTTGAGCTGTCTATTGGACTTTCACAAACAGGAAAAATAAAACTTGGGAAGTTTTAAAATGTTTGACCGGTAGTGCAAATGTGGCATTGGACACTAAAACCGCACGAAGCACAGAGTGTAATGTGTGTTTCGTTTGATTCATGGAGAACAAAATCAAGAGTGGAAACACAAACCATTCACCTGAGTTCAGAGAACCTCGCATGCTGGAGAGAATGAGTTAGCAGGACGCAAGTGCACCCTCACACACAAGTGCCGCCTCACACACAAGTGCCGCCTCACAAAAACACACCAGTAATCAATGTGCAATACATGTTCATGTCATCATACAGCCTTCATATGGTATGCAGCAATCTGCAATCAGATTTTTGTTGTTCAATGTTATGAAGATGCAAACTCAAGCTGAACAACAGGCACAAAAGTACAACATCTTGGCTGGGTTGAAAACCTCCAAACATCTCAAGATGCAAACAACACCACCCTGACCATGCTCATCCCAGACAGAGGAACAAAAAGACAATCACAAAAGGCTGACTTCTGTTGCAGGTAAAGTTTGATTTTCCAAAGTCCTGAGAAGTGAAAGGATTCGGCCACACAAGTTAGCACAAACCTCAGCACCCAAATTTCTCTTCCATTGGGGGAACTCGCGTTACATTTTAGCAACATTTATCTTTCACCTCCTTTGCTGGCGCAAAGGCATTTTATCGTTTTTTGAATTTTACAACAGTTCCCCAGCAGTAGAACACAGGAAGGAACAAGAAATGTGAGTGCATTTTTAGTTTCTCACCGTTTCTTTCAAGCAAGAGTGGGTCAGAATGTTTCTTGCCTATGTCAGCAATGGAGCGCACCAGAGGGATGCGATTGCTGAGCTTTCTCTCGTTCTGATGGTGGTGCTTCTTGAGCATCGCCTCCCGTACTTTGTTGCGTAAATCCTCCTTCAGCTGGCCAGACGCTACCATGCTATCAATCACCATGTCTGAGTCATGAGAACAAACACATTTAGACGTTTTTAGACACTAAGATTTGGAGTTATTGGCATGCTATAAATCCTGTCAAAATAAGAGAAATGTCTATATGACAGCAACATTTACCTGCAATCTCCTCAATACTGTTGGCCCTCATATCCAGCATGACGGTGCCGTTCTGTATGCAGCTCCGTAGTTCAAACAGGCTGTGTAGTGACAACGTGGCCACATAAGGCTTACTCCACCTCTCACCACCATCCTCCACATCCTCCTCAAACTTCAACCACCTGAATAAAACCAAAGCAAGTATGTTGGTAAATATTCAGTATCATTTAAAATAATGTACGTCTGTGCGCTGATTCTTGGATTAACTTAAATTAGATGCTTGAAAATGGTTTGGAAGGTCCCTATGTTTAGTGAAAGCTACATTAAATATAGATATAAGCCAGTTTTAAGTGTTTTTGACAATTACTCAATTATGCAAATGCAGTTAAGCAGTGGTCAAGGCAACCCAAGTCTGGGTCTCCCTGTGCCGGTCCCCAGCCTGGATAAAATACAGGGTTGTGTCAGGAGGGGCATCGATGTAAAACTCTGTGCAAATCAATGAAAGCTGATTCGCTGTGGCGAGCCTTGATGGGATATGCTGAAAGGTGAAAAACAATAAGTATATAAAGCAGCGGTCCACCAACCACGGTCCAGTTTAATGTCTGACAATATTTTCAGAGCGGCCTGGACGGGGCTGAAGTTAGTGTCTGATTTGTGTTGATTCTAGTTTCCTTAAACTTTTAGGGGAAGGCTGTAAAGGTTCTCATTTATCCAGGTGATGTATATCTGCTCTGATGAAGCTAATAGGATGAATGGCGAAATGTCTTTAAAAAGGAGATTTTAAGTCCAAGTGTCATGACTCAACTTTAAGATAATGTTGTGGGAAAATCTGTGAACAACATCAAAATGGTTTGACATGAAATCTAGTGCAAAAACAGCGTTTGAAACTGTAGATATTTTACAGAAAATGAAGATTCTACAAAACAAAGTTGCTGATTTGTGAAGGTTAATTAAAGGCAAAATGACATTTTAGTCCGGGTCCCATGAGAAAACTACAGAGACAACATTCAAGTTTAGATTATCCTTCAGGACAAAGAGGCTAATCAAAGCTTTTATCATTATTAAATCTCGATCCATTGTGTAATTATCTTAAAACATAGAGGAGGATTTTCTGTGCTAAAGTTTCTTAACATCATTCACAGGTTTCCACAAATCATAAAAAACTTCCACAAATCAGCAATCGCTTTGAACTGTCTTTTCTACTCTAGATGCTGCATAGGAGCCATTATAATAATTTTAATAACAATAATATTTTTACCCTAAGCCATCAAAGCTGAAGCAAAAAGACTGAATACCAATTTCTGCTTGGTCCCACTTGTGAGGCGTGAAGAATAATTACAACAAAATAAAATGACAGCCGTTATGAAAACAGGTGTTTTCAAAATACAAATGCACTGTGTTTGCAACTTCATAAGCAGCATCCTTGACACATTTGGGAGTCGGTCGCTGCAGGTTTTTCAGAGCAGACTTGGTTCCTTTCATTACCGATGTAATCATACTGCCAATCCTCTTAAGTGCGCTCTTACCTGGCAGTCTCCCTCCATTCAGTGGCACTTCCATCTCTGAAGGAGAGCTCGTCCAGCTCTGTGAAGAGATCATGGGGCATGTGCTCCAGGTCCTCATCCTCTGTTCCCAGGATGAACTGCACCCTCTGGGATGGGGTGTCTGGACAGAAAGACCAGATATCTATTGAATTTCTAAACAATATTAGTATAAATCTAAACATACAATATTTGAGGAATAAATGTGTTTGGTGCATTTTTGCCTCTCGAACTCAAAGCTGCTTCCTGTGTTTAATTGACTTAGGTGCTAAAACAGGCGTTTAATGAATGCGGCTGAATTTTCAGTACATAAAAACAACGAATGGAGCTTTGCAGCCAGTTTCTGGTTTAAGTCCATAAAAAAAAAAAAACGCAGCTTGAAGTTTAGTCTGAAACACTTTGGGAGTATTGGTGCATCTGCTGTGGTAGTTCCATTTATATTTGTTAATACTGTGAAAACTGAGTAAAATACTGGATTCTTCTCTTCTTTAGCCTTAAAAAATATGAAGAATGTTAGTTATGCTCTGTTGTACATTTTAGTGATTAAAATGATTGTTTACTGCTGTTTGTTTATAATAAGTCTGGATATGATTATTAACCCTTTCTTCCACCATCGTTAAACTGTAGATCCATGTGGAATGACAGAAAGTTCTTGCACGTCATTTATTGATTACATTTATTGGCTGTTATAAAAGAAGAAAAAAAATCAAACCTTAAAACAATTTTCTACTTTTAAAATGATCTTGACCAAAGCAGGTTTTATAAATAGTGAATATCAGAATAAATGTACTATGACAATTAAGTTTTTACTTTGCTGATTTTGGTGATAACTGAGCTTCAAATATACTTACTAAAATGTCAATTGCTTATGAGACCATAAAGGAGAACAGCTTAGATTTGTTAGTTAAAAACGACAAAAAAAGAAAGCAGAAACTGTGGCCAACCATAACTTGGAGATTCTCTGCCGTCGTCTTTCCCCTCCTCTGAGTCTCTTTCTTTCTTCTTTCTGTGGTGTTTGTGTCCTCGATGGCGGTGCCGGCGCTTTGTCCCCCTTCCAAAAGGCACATGGACACCTACGTACACAGCTCTGTGACCTGGGAAAGAAACCCACATCGTTTATAAAACAGTGACTATCTATCGGAACTGGACTGAGTGACTCCTCCCCCCTGGCGTTCCAAACAGGAAGTAAACGTGGGCTTCAAGAAACCCCATAGTCTTCTATAGAGAAATAAACAGCTGTTACTCAGTCATTATGTTTGTCAGAATAACTATTCTTGCTCTGGTACATTTTTAACATGTTTTTTTTTATGTAGTTCAATTTATTCAAGCTACAAACTGACCAATCAGGTGCCTCAATAAAAGTAGGTGGAGCCTGCTGGGCCCCCACATCGAACGTTCAAAACATTTGATCGACAGATTTTGTGTAGCCCGCTTTCAAATGGCAGGAGTGTGGCCTTCCAACAAGCTCACTCCTGATTGGTGAGAGCGGTTGCCATAGAAACTCATCGTCTGGCTTCAACATGACAGCATCCATATCTTGAAAAAATGACAGTTGAATTTACATTATTTTGTTGGAGCCAGAAGTAAACCATTTTCTATGGGTGACCTGACACTCACTCAGTCTAGTTCTCTGATATGCTCAATGGTTTACAACAGGCTTTATGTCTGAGGTCAGATTCAAAACTGAATTTCAAGCCATCAGAATATCCTTTCCGTTTCCACTGACCTAGAAAGCCTACTTAAAAGAAAACTAGGAGCAAGACTGCATTTTCACTTCCCCACTTGTCCCTGTCTTTGATTCACTTCTCTTTATTTAAGAGAGCAGCACACTGACAGAAATGAGCAGTTTTAATCTTCACATTCCACTAATACCCGTTTGTCACAGATGAGTCATCTAAACCAGAAAAAGGAACCGTCATGCAGCTCGTGCTGGTGTTAGAAGTAAAAGGGTAGAAGGAAGTAAAAATAAAGGAAGTCTTAAAGTTGAGTCATGACATCTGGATTTAGGACCCAACTTCAAGGCAACGTCACCAGGATGAATGCAATTCTCAACTGGCAAAAGGAAGTTAAGATGGTTGGGAAAAACAAAAAGCAAAGCTGGATAGAGGCTTAAGAGTTGACAAAAACAAAGAAATGAATACAATCCAACTTAAAGGGAAGAGAAAATGTTAATTTATGGACAAACAAACGGAGTTACAAACAACCTCCTGCAGGAGTTACAGTAAAGACGTAACACAGAGTGTTCCTGTCTGGCAATATGAGATTTTAGGACATAGACTGTAAAATCATTTGTTTGGTGAAGATCGACCAAAGTCTGAGACAAAGCAGTTGGATATGATCCGGCTTGTCACGACACAGCATGGAGATGAGCCACTGTGGCACTTCATGACCCACTTGACATTCTGTAATATTAAGAGAAAAAAGGCTGGAGGCATGGAGACCATGAACTCACCAAGTTTCATAACTCCAGCAATGAGATATTTCAGAGGGAAATTTCACACATGGAATATCTCATCAGAAGAAAAATATATCATACAAACCTTTCCAGAAAATGTTAGGTTTAATTCAGCTTAAAATATTTTTTCTTGAATTCAAAACCAGTGGTTTTAAAAGAAAGAGACACATTTGTAGTATTCATCACAAAATCATTGTCTTTCTTTGAGCCTCTGTTCAATAAAAAATAATTACAAAGAAAATGAATATTTTTAAACAGACCGGCTCATTATCTACTCATTGTAAACAGTTGAACACTTACTTTCCAACTCTTCTCCCTCATAGTTTGTTTGTGTGGTGAAACTGGACTTTCCATGGTCAACGATTGCTTCTTCATCCAAACCCTGCAAATGATTAAAAAAGACAAAGAAAAAAGGAAAGAATAAGAATGTGAAAATATTTCAAATAAATCAATTATCAACAAACCGTATCTTTTTCAGTGACAATTTCTGGTGAAAAATGAATTCACTTCATTTGGTTGGGGCTGAATGTAAACCCTTTTTATGGGTGACATCACGCTCACTCACTCCAGTTCAACAGTTATGTGCATTTGTATGTGCTAAATGTAACCCAACAATGAAATAGGCTCCAGCAGCCCTGGGACCTCAAAAGGGAATAGGAAGGTTCTGAACATGGATGGATGGAAATCAACCCAAATGTATAGGAAACTATCAATACTTATAAAGTTTGTTTGAAAGACATGTGCAGAAACGTTTTTATGCACATATATACACTGAAAAAAACACGAGTTAATTATCTGATGCCTCAACAATGTCCTGTGATTTACAGCAGTCTAATACTTATATGACGTGATAATGTTAGGATCGAGTGGTTGGTTTGGTTTTTCTCTTTTTGCTTGGTTCATGTTCTGTTTTGTGTCACAGTCACACCTGGTTGGAGTTGCTGATCATCCACAGCTGTCTCCATTACAGTTCATTATCCTCTGTGTATTTAGGTGTCTGGTTTTCAGTTCTTCACTGTCAGGTCGTCCGCTCTGTTAGTCTTTTGTCCTTCCTTAGGTCATGGTGTTTTTTTTTTTGGTCATAGTTACATTTATTTAATAAAATCTCTGAGTTTCAGAGAAGCAGCCTGGTCTCCTGAATACTTACTCCTACACTATCAGATTCTAATCAACAGATTTTACAAATAGTTTGCTCTGCTGATTGTGTGGAAATTGTAGTTTTGGTTCTGATCATATAAGTAGAGCCCACTTACAGAGACTGACTTCGTGTTTAGTTTGTTTTGTTTCAATTCAATTTCTAAAGGATGTTTTTTTGGCAAAAATCATATCAGTCAATGAGTGATTGGAAAGGATTTTACTACCCAAAAACCAGCTGGAAGGTCCTCTGATCTGTAATATGTCAGACAAAGAAGCACAGAGTGGAAACAAAATGTCATATTTGGCCACATCTTCAAAGGAAATGTGTTACTGGAATAATTCCTCTGATTTGTCATTAACTTCATCTTAGTTTGAAATATTTTGAAATGTTCCTGAGAAGCTTGTGGATTTACACAATTAAGACGGACGCTGTCTCTGCTGATTTTAAACTGGCAGAAGGTGGTGGGATGAATTAGTGCTACCTGCGGCGCTGTTTGATCAAATGAATGATTTAACATACTGCAACGTGGCTTACCAACATACACACGTTCTTGCAGTATTGCATTTTCTTTAGCATTTGTTTGGTTGATTGATCTGGTTTATCTCAAGCATAAATTGGACAATACAAGACCAAAAAAAATTTACAGATTTATCAAACTCATTAATGAGACAATGAAAAGAAATGATTAAAAAAACAAACAAGACTTAAGACACATTTGATTCATTATATATAGCGATAATAAATTAAAGTCAAGTAGAGCTTGATTGCTTGAAAAACAGCAGGAAAAAGCAAAGTTATATAATCCCACCGCTACATAGTTCCCTCATGTTATAGTTTTACAGTCTTTATAATCCAATTCGGATCAGATCTGGTGCAGATTTGTTGAAGTAACAAAATTGGGTGCTTATTGATGATTCTCAGAAAAGATTATTTCATGATTTCAGTAAACAGTAACATGAATCACACATCATGTGACAGATATGTAAAACTCATTGATTAATCCAGAAATATCCCTTCACATTGGAAATCGAGTTTTCAAGTAACAATAGAGTACTTGTTAATTACACTCTGAAAGAGTTCTGACATATTTTCAGTAAACATTAAATGATTCACACTTGAAGTAACAAATATACAATAATCATTCATTATCATTAGAACACATAATTACATTAATCCAGTAATCATTGCCATATATTTCAGATCAAGTAGCTTATTGATTGTAATTAAAACATGTCAGTAATCCCTATTGCACATTACCCAGTGTAATACTCATTAGTTGTAATTAAAAGAACTTTGATTATTTCACCACATTCATGTTAACATGTTCACATTTGAAATTATTCAAACTCCAGTTGATCTTTAATTCCTATTGTCTTCATATTGTGAAATTAGAGTTTCTTTTTACATTTTCTTGAATGCTTGAACATTGTTTGAGCTCATTACTTAACTTGAGCTCATTACTTAACCCGTTCCAAAGTTTAGATCCACACACAGAAACGTTTCTTTGTGGTTCTTATCAGTTTGATCCTGAAGTTCCTACATCCCTTCAGTTTGTAGACTCCTTTATTTTCTAAGAACTGTTTTTGGATATTGTTTGGTCATATTTTCCCACTAGCTCTGTAAAAACGTTGCGCAGAACAAAAGTCAACAAGACCACACAATTTCAAAAGTCTGCAATGATAAAAAAAAAATGATGTGTATGAGCTTTGTGTACGCTTCTGATGGCTCGTTTTTGTAGTAAAAAGTAACTATTACACAAATAACATTTAGGGTTTTATTATAGCATGTATAAAATGATTCCTAATGCAAACAGTGCATTTCCATAGAAATCACATGAAACAATGTTTACTACAAAGCTGGTGAGAAACTATTTTAGTCTCATAAATGTGGCTTTACAAAAAGCTTCTTAAACTGAATGGATCAACAAAATATGTCACTTATGTTACAGGTTTTGCATTTCAAAGGTTCTCTTGTGGTTCTCCTGGTGCAGGTTCTGTCGCCACATGTCCATTTGTCTTTGACCCCGCTGTGCTTGGCACACACTGAGGACACATGATGCAAACCTGTCACATAGCTTTGTCAAAAATAAACCCCATTCTTCTGTCCCGGTTCCTAGAAAAGTGCGTGGTAACACCCCCACCCCAAGACCACATTAGTGATTCAGACTTTTACCCACTAGGCACAGGATGTCTATTTGATACCTAGTATACATCTACTGTAGATGTCTACATCTATCTCTGACAACTCTATTTTGTGACTATTAGATATCTACCAATAGTGTTATGAAAGATATCTGCATATAGAATTATACTACACACCTACGTGTAACCATCTTATCTTGTGACATTTTTAGATTGTCTATTAACTTTTTTAAAACATTTAGTCGTTACAAAATAAAAACTACAATGTTACATCCATCCATTCATCTTCAGAACCCACTAAATCCCTTCTGAGGTGACAGGTTTGCTGGTTCCAACCCAGCTTCTGTTGAAGGTGGATTCCAGGAGCAACGTTCAGAAAGCAGTTAACCTGGGAATGAACAGTGGGAGGAAGCAGAAGAAAATTTCTGGGGTACCTGGGTAGAAATGTACCCCAGGTACAAGCCAGACTTGTCCTAAACACCAAATAACATTTTCCCTATCTTGTGAGAACAGTTTGGTGATGACCCTTCCTGAATCTACAAGACTGCACCATGGAGCATCAAGGAAGCTCTACCAACACTTTAGCCCCACTGAAACGCTCATTCTTCAAATCCAATACCAGTGTTTGACCTCTGGAAGAATGACCAGAACTTCCTATAAAAGAGGAAGTAGTTCAGCTGCAAAGGCTGACGACATCATGTGGATGAGAGACATCCAAAGAAAGATGAGAGAATCCTTTTAGCGCTATAGAGTACAGCGTGTGAAAAACAATGAATACAGCAGACAGCTGAATGCAGAACCGGCCACCTAGCAACAACTTTGGTTCTCTCTGTCCTTTTTCTTTTGTCAGACCTACAATAGAGGAACATGATCCAACCCGGAGGAAATGACATTCCACATGTGCTGCACAATGACAGACCATTCAGATGAAATAACTTCATCAGGCACGGCCACATGTACGTTACACCTTTCAAATAAAGATATCCACAATCCCTGTGGTGAAAGATTTACCAAAAATTTTAAGTATTCTTTTTTTTTTTTAATCACTCTATAACGCTGCAACGAGTAGTTCTCATTTTCAAAATAAGACTACCAATTGTGATTTGTAGATAAAAAAAAATGAGACCAAAGTTCAGTTTACTTTGAGCTCAGTTTAATAAGTTAAACAGTTAATAATAGTTAGCTGTTTAATAATTACAAGTTCAAGTTCAGTTGAATTATATTCCTGAAAACCTGATTTAAATATATATTAATGTATATTTATATTCGACAATTAAAAAAATACTTATTAAATGAAGTGTATATAGAGTGTGAATTTAAAAAGAATGTAAACAAAAAAAAGAATATTAAAAAAATCTTGCGATTAATTACGTATCAGCAAATAACGGTCTGCAAGCATGGCGGAGAAAAATTACCGGAACGTGTGTGGGGTTATGGACCCAGGACATTTGTTTTGTTTTTTGTTGGGTTCCACTTCCTGTTTTATTTTGTTGCTGGTTGTTACTTCCTGTGTTCTCTCCCTCCTTATTGGCACACCTGTTTCCATTTACCTCATCCCCTCCTCCTGTTATAAGTCTTCGTCTCCCCTGCACTTGTTGTCGGATGGTCTTTTGTACCTTCATGAGTTTGTGTTCAGTTTCTTGTGAACCTTTCTCAATTAAACGAGAGAACTTCGTATTACGAGTGTCGTCTGCATCTGTGTTCACACGTCAACCCTGACATTACCATCCGACCTTAACATGGACACAGCAGACGCGGAGACGTTACGGGCACTATTCCGCCAGCAAGAGGAGCAGGTTGTCTGGTTTGTGCCCAGAACAAGGTCAGCACACACCCGCCTGCTGGACTCTTACACCCATTGTCCATCCCGGGTCGGCCTTGGTCACACATTGCTCTGGACTTTGTTACCGGCCTACCTCCTTCTGCCGGGAGAACCGTTATTCTGACTATTGTGGACCGTTTCTCTAAGACAGCTCATTTTGTGGCTCTGACCAAACTCCCCTCTGCTGCAGAGACGGCTAGATTGATGATAAAACATGTCTTCAGGCTGCATGGCATCCCCACGGACATGGTGTCGGATCGTGGTCCTCAGTTCATCTCACAAGTCTGGAAGGCGTTCTGTGGGGCTTTCGGGACTACTGCCAGCCTGTCTTCTGGTTTTCACCCACAGACTAATGGTCAGGCGGAACGGACTAATCAAGACTTGGAGGCCGCTCTTCGGTGTATCTGTTCCCAACGCCAGACCTCCTGGAGCTCCTTGTTGCCATGGGTGGAATATGCGCACAACTCCCTCACCTCGTCTGCTTCTGGCATGTCCCCATTTGAGTGCTCTCTGGGGTACCAACCCCCCGTTTCCTGAGCAGGAGACGGAGGTGGCCGTTCCGTCGGTTCAGCACCTATACCGCCGCTGTCGGCGTGTTTGGCGGGAGGCTCGGGCGGCCCTGTTGCGTTCGGGGGCTACCAACAAGAGGCTGGCTGATCGTCGACGCACTCCGGCACCTACTTACCTACCTGGCCAATCCGTCATGCTGTCCACCTCACACATCAAGCTTCGGACAGAATCCAAGAAGCTGTCCCCCAGGTACATCGGTCCTTTCGAGATCCTGAAGGTCATCAATCCTGTGGCGGTCAGGCTGCGTTTGCCCAGGTCCTTGCGCATCCACCCGGTCTTTCATGTATCTCAGCTGAAGCCGCATGTTACGAGTCCCCTGCAGCGGCCTTCCTCTCCGCCACCCCCTCCCCGCATCATTGATGGCCAGCCGGCCTACACAGTCCATCGCCTGCTGGAGGTTCGGCGACGGGGACGTGGTTTCCAGTACCTGGTGGACTGGGAGGGGTACGGGCCTGAGGAGAGGTCCTGGGAGCCTGCTTCGCGGATTCTGGATCCTGAGCTCATCAGGGACTTTAATCGGCGGCACCGGGACAGGCTTTCCCCTGCGCCAGGCGGCGCACCTTGAGGGGGGGGTACTGTGGGGTTATGGACCCAGGACATTTGTTTTGTTTTTTTGTTGGGTTCCACTTCCTGTTTTATTTTGTTGCTGGTTGTTACTTCCTGTGTTCTCTCCCTCCTTATTGGCACACCTGTTTCCATTTACCTCATCCCCTCCTCCTGTTATAAGTCTTCGTCTCCCCTGCACTGGTTGTCGGATGGTCTTTTGTACCTTCATGAGTTTGTGTTCAGTTTCTTGTGAACCTTTCTCAATTAAACGAGAGAACTTCGTATTACGAGTGTCGTCTGCATCTGTGTTCACACGTCAACCCTGACAACGTGTCTGCAAAATTTTCATCCAAAGCGTGGGAGTTTTTTTGGTTTATCAACTATGGATGAAAAAAAGGCAATTTGTACAACTTGTCTGATGGAAATGACACCACAAACCTTGCAAAGCACTTGAAAAGCCATCATGGAATTGACCCCTTCTCAAAAGGTTGGTTGAAAATATAGATGGACCATCTACATTTTTCTGAATTTGGTTTAGATTTTCTTGATGTAACAAAAAAAAACCTTTATACATGCACATGTCAAATAAACCTTCAAATTGAGTAGTTAATTATACAGAACTTTAATGGACTTTCATATTATTTGTGTTAGTTATATAGCTAATGTTATGTATGCTAGTTATGTGCTATAGATTTTTATTTGTTGTGGCTGTTTTTTAACAAAGATTAAGAGTAGATAAAAATGTTTTTGTAATTTTAATAAAGCAAAAAATAAAATGTTGTATTTCTTTGTTGTTCTTACCTGAGACCGTTAATGTTCAAATATATATATTCATATAGATTAATAATCTGGCACCTTAACTAGCAAGTCACTGGGACCTGGTGCCTTCAGTTCATTAGTTAATCCATTCACTGGCTCAAAAACAGAAACTTCCACAAGGAAAGAACAGGATAATTATAGATATAGCACGCAATCTGATTGATGACATGGGCCCATGCAATACAGTTGAAAGCCAAAGTTTCCGAAATATGATTCACAAGTGTGAGCCTCACTAACTTTTACAACTACCAGAAAATAAGTTGATTTGATGTCAGAACTTTCTGGAATAGTAGCTTCTTCATTTAATTTATTCCTTTATAAAGCACCTTCCTCCACCAGCCAAGGAGGCCCAAAGTGCTGTACACAAGATTGCACGATTGTAACCTCTCTGATAGATGGTGATAATTGATTCCACAGTTTGGGAGCCAACACAGCAAAGCAACGGTCCCCCGGAAACTTACATTTGCTTCTCGGAACCAGTAACAAACACTGGTCCGCAGAGCGCAGAGACTTAAGGGGGGAATATTTGAAAAGCAGATTAGAAATGTGAGACGGTGCCGTGCCTGCCAATGACTTAACAGCAAAAACAAGAATTCTCATAAAAATCAAATATTGAACAGGCAGCCAGTTCAATGAGACCAGGATCGGGGTCATGTGCTCAGACTTCTTTGCACCACAAATAAATCTGGCAGCTGCATTTTGAACCAGTTGCAGCCTTGCTATTGAAGCCTTGGACAACCCGGCATATAAGGATCTGCAAGAATTCAGTCTGGACAACACAAAAGCATGCATCACAATTTCAAGATTTGCCTTAGATAAAAAATACTTTATCCTCGCCAAAGTTGCAGCTGACAAAAGCAGGACCTGGTTACAGCATTTATTTGGAGGTCCAGTTTCAAGGCGGCATCAAGTTTTACTCCCAGGGTACGGACCACAGACGGTTCAAACTGGGCAAGCGAGAGCAGATCAAGACCATGATCCTTTAGACCACAGAGAGAACACAATTACTTGAGTTTTGGCTTCAAGTTTTGGCCCAAGGAAGTTAGCCGACATCCACAACCTAACTTCATCGAGGCTCTCAGTTATTGCCTTAACTGTGCGGTCAGGACCTTTGTGTACAGGGACATAGATTTGGCAATCTTTGACATAAAGGTGGAAATCCACCTTATGCCTACGAAGCAGCATTCCCAGTGGGAGCATGTATACAGAAAAAAGCAATGGCCCCGGAACCGACCCCTGAGGGACTCCCCGTCTCAAGGGGTAACTCTTGGATGAATGATGGCCCATGTTAACACTGAAAGACCTGTCTGAAAGATAAGTCTTCATCCACGGAAGGGCTTTCTACCAATGTTCCAGCCGACCAATCAAGATCTCGTGATCAACTGTGTCAAAGGCTGCCGACAGATCCAATAATAGAAGAACCACCAGATGACCTGCATCTGTTTCTAGCAAAAACAGAAACTAGTTTTTTAGTGGCTGAAAGGTTTTTACAACAAGTAGCAATTCTGCAACACTCACTGATGAATCTTACAGGAAGCAACACGACACTGTGGCACTTTCCACTACAGTTGGCCTTATTGTTCTTTTACTGTGGAAAATGAAGGAGATTTATACTCCTGAGAAGGATGACAATTCCTTCCAGCAAAGAATCAAACAGGCAATTCTTCTAGACCTGGAAAAATGGTAAATTTCTTTGGTCCCAGAGTGAAAGACAAAGCTTCAGAAGAGTCATGGCAAAGACTCTGAAATAAAATGGTAACTCTAACAATAAAGCTTATAAAACAGGAAAAAAACAAACAAACAGGAAGTCAACCACCACAAGCTGCTGACAAAGGTGAGCTGGAATTTCTTACTCCAGCTAAGCAGGAAAAGAAGTCTGCTCTCAGCTTTCTGCTTGATGAGGATGATGTAATCATTTATAAAACTGAACCACTTTTGTCATTGGAAGAACAAACAACCAAAGAAATTTCCAAGTAGAGAGGAAACTAAACTACCATCCAACAGTTTAGGAATGCAAATGGGAGCAAGTGTCCCCTCTTGTCAAAACTGGTAAAAATCTACCTTTGTGCACAAGCCAGTTCTGTAGCTTCATAGAGAATATTTTCCACCGCACGAGACATAGTAACATCCACTCGATTTTACCTTGATACAGAGCATGTTGATCAACTCATATTCTAAAGAAAAAACTTTAAAAATGACAAGGACTTGGCCACAGTATTTCACAGTGTGTAATCAGTGGGCTTTAACTTCCTTTACAGTTTTAGGAGTCGCCGCTACACATATTGTTGTCAGTGAAAGGGCTGTGATGGATTACAAACTGTCATTTTTTTTTAAGTGGTGTTGTGTCTTAACTTTCTACTATCATTTGAGGATTTGTTGTTAAACGAAGCAAAGCAACAGTGACATTTGTGTTTTGTGACCTGTCATAGTTGGTAGTTGACATAAAAACTTTTACATTACTATATCTTAAGTAACAAATATTGTTTTTTTTCTTTCAAAATATTTGTGTTTTTATTTATAGCTTGTTGATTCCTACTTTAAAAAAGAGGTAAAATGATGGTATTTAAATATATATTATTTGAATTTTCCCACATTCAGTCAACAGACATTTACATAGTAACCTTCCAAATGCAATATATTAAATAGGAAGAATCATGGTTCAATTCATGTATCGTTGACCTTGATTCATGAATCAATCAGATCGCCACCGAAGTAACGAACCACAGCCCTGATCACTTATATAACCAACCGTACACATGCTAACACTGGTAGAGCACTAAATTTTATTTCACTAAGTATTTCTTCCTCTTGTAGCCAATGTTTTCCGACACTGTCCTCAATTTTTTACCCATGTAATTAGTTTATTTGTATTTTTACTTTATTGGTTACAGAAAAAAAAAAACTGTTTGCTTTCTTAAATGGAAAAAAGCCCAGGTTGTTTGCATTTGTTCCACATTGCCCTAACAACCTCAGATGAAGAGAAGCAGTTACTCTCTCTAGTCTAAAAGGATCAGTTTGATGAAAAGACAAACTCTGAAGACAGTAGAACCTTTTTTCTGTTTTTGAAACATACATAGGATGTATATAAGACAACCAGCCTTGTTCAGAATATCTGTCTTGATTTTGTGTTTCAGTGCTGTCGAGCAGAATCAACTTTCCAGGCAATGCTTATTAGTTCCTCCCTATGCACCACAGGAACATGGGTACCCTGCAGGATACACAAATAGAACCAAGTACTAATAAAACAAATTTACTACCAGCCTGCCCTTAGGAGGAAACGCATCAAACAGCAAGAGTGGTTTGGGTTGGTTAGGACAAGAGCCATGGTGATCCAAGGAGCATTTTCCATTCAGCTACAGCTTAGTCTATAATATCATCTACTAGTATGCAGATGTCACTGGTGAGCAAAATCCCAGAACTAGTTTTTTATCCACTACAGCTCTCAAACACGTTTTAAAATGTTCAGAAAATTAATGATTTGTCAGCAGCTTCTGAATGTCTTGTTCTGTTCTTTCCACCTGAGGTTTGCACAATCTCCTACAGACTGGTTTCACAAACTCTTTAATACATCTTTCTCTGAATTCTTTCTCTGCTTGACACACAGGTCACCTTTGTTTGGTATAATTGCTAAAAGTAATTACAGCACTGTCTTCTTCATGCACCGCTGACACAGCGCTGCCTGTTGAGTGACATTTTACAGGACCTCAAAAGCAGGATCACATGGAAAACTACTGCAGATGCCAGACAGTAACACTTCAGAACTCAAATTTTCAAGGTCCTTTCACCTGTCCATTTTTCCCAAGACATTTCATATTATCATCAACATACTTAGCATATGACCTAATCTCTAGGTAAGGTTTTAATTTGTCTTGTCATAACTGGACTACACAAGGGAAAATTTTTTTTTTTTTTTGGTACATTCCATTACACAGTTCTGTCATGGTGTCATTGGGCGCCGCTGATGGTAGCACCTGTGTCACTGCTACAAACTTTCTATATGTCCTCCATCATGACAACTGCATGTCACAAGGGCATATTAAAACATGTTGGAATGAGTAAACGTTTCTGAAACCTCGCTAACTTTGGGTGGGAGACAGTTCAAGTAGAAATTGGTGTTTGGAACCAAAAGCTTTTAAATCCAGATGTTTGAAAACAGGTCTTCAAAACTTGCCCATATGGCCAACAAACACCACCCCTAAGATAAAACAAATCCAAATATATTGTCTCTGCATACAAGCATGAAGATATCTCTTCTTAATTACTACACTTGCTACTATCAAAACATATCCAAGTCATTTTCATCTCAGAGAAGGAAAACCATCTCGTTTTACAGCTTGCTATCGTTTGGATATTGCTAACATGACAACCACAGTTCCTGTTGCCTTTTCTCTGCTCCCCTTTAATCCTTCCCGCTGTCTTCAGCAGTAACTGACTCTTTCTCATTTTTGCCATTCTGGACTAGTCAAGGAAATAAGAACAACTGTTTAAATTCAGATTTAAGATCCTTCTCAACCCTTCTTTCACTCTGATCCTCAGACCTCCTTCTTTTTTTGCCATGGCTGAATGTTCTGACCACCTGACATAACCATAAGCACAACCCTTCTGAACGACACACGCCAACAAACCAGCACACACAGTAATATTGTAAAGTGAACCAATAATAGCTGTTCAGGGGAGAATATGGACTGTTGGGTAAACAGGCGGACAGAAGATCTGACATACCGTCAGCATGCGGTCCCCTTGGCTGTCTTCCTCCATTCGAAACATCAGAAAAAAAATAACGGCAGCGAGAATTTGAAGCTATTTCTTCTTTCTGGAGGTTATTTTTGACGTGGAGGGCGTCTGTGAGCCGAGCGTTAACGGCAACTGTGTCACGCGTGCATGTTGCCTCTTCCTGCGCTCATCGCTTTATACAAAAGGAGGATGAGAGAGAGAGAGAGAGAGAGGGAGTTGCTTCAGAACACAGTGCTCGCTCTGCCGTACCCTGATAGCCTGCTCTTTGCGATGCAGCCAATCCCACCATGCGAGCATGAATATTTCATAGACAAGAGCCTGAAAACACACGTGCGCGGAACCACACAGGGGACACACTTGCACAGTTGGAGGACACGCAGATCCTTACCCGCTAAGGTATTCAGGTCAAAAATGAAGAGCCACCCCCCCACAACACAAGTAAATAGAAACAGGAGCACATGTGCACTCAGTATTCCAGACTGCATTGGGTAAAAATTCCAAATGCATCCATGCTTTTTTGACTTTGACATTGACAATCCTGATTGAAGCTTCAATGTTGTGTCTTTCAACAGGCTGCAATACTGTAAGTAACAGCTGGTTTCCACAACATGAGGCATCCCTGCAGAAAAGCAGAAGAAACATCCTTCTGAAACATGAGCAGTTATCAAACAGCCCCTCATTTTAATTCAAGGAAACCCTGTTTACCCTTGTCTGATTCCAGATGCCCTTTGGGCAACAAAATGGAGACAGCAGTGCAAATGAGACCAACATAACAGCAAAAGTGAAACCAAACATCCATCAGCGTTAATGTAAAATGGATGCAAAGATTGCATGAATTCAGCAGAAATAGTGACATCTAAAGGCTGATGAAGACCACCCCATTTGCTTCAGATCAGATCCAGGAAATCCAGTTGTTTGGTTTTTATAAACTTGTCTGAGAAATGAAAAAAAAAGAAAGTTGTTTCAAATTTTCTTAAAAATTTCAATACATATAAGTGCCTTCGACTGGATAATGTCTTAAATGTTTAAAACAATTTCAAGGCAAAGAAAACTGAATATCAATTATGTTCAGTGTGATCTGCTTTCAAGAAAAATAAACACAAAGAACCATAAGACATTTTGTAAAAATACTGCTCAGAGCTATAATGGTATCTTATCAAAGACCATCTCTATGGCAACACAAGATTTAAGGCCACAAGCTTCAAATCCACCACAGGAGAGCTAAATTATGACAAATATCATGCAGACTTGAGCTGCACATGGGAACAAAGATCTTTGGTGTTTCGTTTATTTATTTTTAGACCTAGTCCGGACTTTTAGGACTAAGTCTAAAACTGAACCTGGACAATCAGGGTTCCATTTGTGCTAAAAAGGAAACCTCGAAAACCGAAAACCGCCATCCCACTCATGCGGTTGAGGGTGAAAGGATCAAATACAGACGTTTGACGGATTTGAATTTGCTTGATTCTAAATCCCAGAACCCAATCACCTATAGCATCTCGTCAAATATGGGCCCATTGGACCACTTGGGCAACTCAAAACACTTAAGTCATGAATAATTTGATAGTGTTTTTTTTTAATCTCCAGCTTTGAGTCAGAACTTTTTAAAAATATGTCTTTATGTTTATATTTGTCTTTCCTTCCAATTTAACTCATAAGAAACCCTCTTAAATAGTTTAGAAAGTTTACCAAGTAACACTTGTCACTATGGAGCTGCTTAAACCAGGACTAGTTAAAAACTGAACCCAGAGTTGTTCAGTCCTGAGCTTTGACTGTAGTGGGCCTGTCATGCTGTTTGAAGGCGGACAGGATTAGTCCAACCTTTAAATGTAACTGCTCCTGATGCGGGTGTGCTGGAAATACTGGGCTGGGATGTTGGGGTGGGTGTTGTTGCTGTCATTTACTGTATCTGAGAACTGGAATGAGTGACTCCTCCTCTCTGGTGTTCCAAACAGGAAGTGGCTCCAAAAAGCCAAAATCCCATCTTCTATAGAGAAATGAACAGCTATTAATCAGTCATTCTATTTGTCAGAATAACCACTCTTGCTCAGCTAACCTTTTCTTAACATGTTCTTGCTAATCCAAGTTTTTTTCATGATATTTTTTTCTTTATCGCAAGTCATAAACTGACCAATCAGATGCCTCAGTGAGAACACATTGTGTCCACTGGCCCCCACCTCGAACATTTGATTGACAGATTCTCCTGAGCCCGCTTTCAGCGGAAGTGGTGTGAACTTTGAACAAGCTAACTCATGACTGGCAACATTAGTTGCCTTAGAAACGTTGACTCAGACCGACTCAAACCAATCACTTGGAGATCTTACATGCAATTATTGCCATTCTTAGTGCCAAGTTAATCAAAATGTAGAACTAAAGTTGTTTCAAAGTCCAAAACAAACTGAGAATTTTCCAATGAAAGCGTTCATTTAGAAGCAAAGCCAACATGTTATTGGGTCTTAATGGTGACCCACAAAACCAACATATATACAGATAGCATTAAATCAATACCACTTACTAACGGATTCAAACCCAAATGACTTCTTTGATCACATTTTAAAACAACTCTGACGGTAAGATGAGCATCTCACCTCAAAAAAGAACAGTTAAAACAAACTTTCAAGCTTTCTCTGTCTTTCTGTTGCTCCCTTTGGGGGCACCACAGAAAAAGTATTCCCCTCTGTCTAACTCTCTCCTCTGCATCCTCCTCAGTCACACCAACCACCTTCATGTCCTCTCAACATCACTATTCCTCCTCTCACTGTGTCCAAACATCTCCATCTGCCTCCCAGCATTATTCTCCAGAACATCTAAAATGATCTGTTCCTCTGATAGATGTATTTCTGATCTCATCCATCACAGAACTTCAACATCATCAGCTTGGCCACCTTTGGGAATATGTAAACATCAGAAAACGCTTGTAAAATAGTTTCATTTGTCTGCCTGGTTTGTTTAGACATTTTTAAGGAATTTAAAGTTAATTTCTTTACATTGATTATGTTTTTATTGAGACAAATTTAAATAATGTGTCAGCTTTTCTACAATTAAATGTAAAAATAAAAAATCAACTTGGGTCAGTTGGCATCATTCTCCGATTAAAAGTCCTAAAAGTTAAATATCTCATTACACGCTTCTATTATGGCTATGTTCAAATGATTGTTACTGTATAATTAAACATGGACTGAAACAAACATGGCAAATTGCACTGAAATTGCAACAGGAGATTAAAAAAGTCATAATAACAAAAAAATCTACAACAGAAAGGCTACAAAAGAATGTAGAACTAAAGTCAGACCCAAACCAGTGTAAAGCCTGGAGGGTTCCAGGAATGATCTGAGAACAATCTGAGATCAACTGAAGCAAAGTTTGAAGTATTGGACAAATGTTTATACCATAACTGACACATTTAGATGAAAATCAAAACAAATATATGTCCTTTTTTGGAACCATCCAAACAAATAGAGATGGGGTTTTATTTATAACTATATAACTCACACAGAGTGACAGTCTGCACGTAAATAAATACACTTTCCTGTAAAGCCCAACACCCCTGATGTCACCATATAAAACCTCAGCTCTACAGTTCTTCTCCTGAAGCCTTCAAGCTGAACAGAACCGGTTTAGACCCGGAATTGGGTTCTGGTTCCTACAGAGTCACACCTACTAAAAGCTAAGCTTCACCATATTAGTGTGTGTTCAGTGTTTACAGGGAAGTCTGTGCTGCAGCGTTCAGCCGTAAAGGCAGCTCAGTCACGCACCTTCAACTATATATAGGATGTTCAAAGCCGCGCGCTTCGCTTCACGCGGGGCTGATTTACGGCAAATGTTTTCTCAAACTACCTTAACTTTAGCTAACTAAAAACTCGCGCGCGCTTTCCTTTTAAGGCTATTATTTGGAAGCCGCGTGTCGATTTGCCGAAACAGAGTACAAAAGTAACGTGTGAGCGCGCCACGTGTCCGCGGCAGAAAGCCGGCTAACAAAGGCGGTCCCCGGCGGGCGGACGATGCCGCACCGGCTCCGATTCTCCAGCATCCCCCCGCACCGCTGCCGCAGCGAACGATCCCAACTCCGGACAAAGAGACGCTCCCCCGCTAAGGTTCTCCGCAGCAGCCGGCATTCCTCCGGGTACTCACGGCTCTCAGAAGGGGTCTCATCTGCTCCAAAGGCTCGTCCATGTCACCATTCCGGTCCCGAAGGCACCGGATGCACTCATACACGGCTGATGTACAGTACAGGCTGGGCAGGGCCGGCTGACACTCCGGGGAGACGGGCTGGCTCTCCCCCCAACAACAAGGGAGGACACGCCCCGCGGTGATTGACAGCAGCCGGCAGCCATTCAGATTTAAAAGCGTCGCATTGAGAGCCAATTAAATTAAAGAGCGTAGTTTAGGGGCGGAGTTTAATCGTCAGTTGCTCTGAAAGGCTCCAAAAACGTGTTGGCGTGTTTGAAAGGAGGTGTTGTACACTGAATAATAACAAATCATTATTATTATTTTAAAAAGTTAATTTCTGAGTATTGCTTTATTCATCTGGTGGTGAATAAGGAGCACACGACAAAATGCCGTTTGAAAAAGCTTGTAACAGTGTCATGGAGCCACAAGCTCCCTGTTCTGCCAGTGTCATGGGGCCACAAGCTCCCTGTTCTGCCAGTGTCATGGGGCCACAAGCTCCCTGCTCTGCCCCTTTCCGGTTCATTCCCTTATAGGCAAATAGATCCACGAACGTCTTTGTTTTCCTCGTTTGAATTGGTATCTGGATCAAAACTACACGGCTGGATATTGCTCTCTTTTATTGTTATTCCAACATTTTGTTAATATTAGGCTGTGAGGCCTTAAGCGAGAGGGAGAAAGCTTAAGGCCTCACAACCATATAATGATAAACACGTATATGACATAAAGATAAAAAGACCACTGGGAACACTTAAGTAGATCAAAAGATGAACGGAGTGGGACTTTAATGCAAAGTTTTTGTTTTTATGCAGCCTGTAATATCTGCCTAACAAGCATTCAAATCCTTTTCATGGCCTTTTAATATTTTTTGTTCACTTGTTTTAGTGCACAGACACGCTCATTTGCACCTTTTCTGATGCATGTTTATCCGGCTGATGAATGCATAATTTGACATGACAATTGTCAAATCTAATGTTGATTATTCTCCTAAACATTTCCAGTAGATGTGTTTCTGGATCTGTACTTGTATCTAACATTGCCTGCATGGGTTACCCCCTTCCAGTGTTCTTTGTAAATCTATGTATTATCCAGGATTTACATTATCTAAGGCTGTATTCAGACTGGTCACATTTGGTTCATTTAAAGTGAATCAGAGTTTGTTTCCGATAATCCGAAACAAATTATCAGTCTGAAAAACCCAAGTGGACCCTGATCCAGGACCAAGAACCACTCTTGGACCCATCTTTTGAGATGGTGTCGGTTCGTTTCCAATCCGACTGAGCTTTGGTTCGCTCTGAGATCCTTAGTCTGAAAACAATTCACTCCCAGAGTGGAATAACTGAACCAAAACGGCAACTGTAGTCGGTGGTGATGTAAACAAAGTAGGAATGAAGCAACAGGGCAAATGTAAAGCAACAACTGTTGCGTTACGTGCTTTTCTGTGTTCCGTCACGCTGCTGTGATGACATCACAAAAGCTACCATGTAATTCCTTAATAGAATTTTCGTAAAAACAATGTCATAACATCACAATGATGAGACTCAGCAACTCACTGAAATGTTGTGGGATGAATGCAGGCTCATTAAGACAGCTTTTAACATGATACACATTGCTTCTCATTGTTTTACTGACAATCTTTCTGTCATTAACACTCATCATTGTACCTTCATAGCTGTTGTCTCGCCAGTAACCGTCTTGCACCGTGTCTCCACCGTACCAAAGCAGCAGTAAAACGTGTTTTACCTCACATTGATACAGACGTTCAAAATTGGTCAGTGAAATATAAAGTTTGAATCAGTGAAATATCCCGACAAGGATAGTAAAGAGTGGAACTTCCATCATTTCCATCTCTTATTGCTTTGCCCCGCCCTCGTAATTCCTGGCCAATGAGTGAAGAGATTTGTAGTCACGTGGTTTTGTTAACAAGCTTTGGTTTGAAAAAGGAAAGTCCACTTGACGGCAGTCTGAATACAGACCAAACACAAGCTTCAGGACTCGATCCGGACCAAATCAAGCAGACTCAGTCTGGACCAAACGATTTTCCCAGTTTGAATACACCCATAGTTTTGCATACCAGCTATTGTTCCTATTCTATTCATTTCTGTCAATCATTTCTACAAATGTTTTTTTCAGTGTGTTTTGGGTCAATAATGTGTTGGAAGACCCATAAGCTGCAGGAGGCTAAGCTTTTTTTACACTAAGCAGCCAATTCTGCTCCAAAGGCCTTGATAGTTGTAATGATAGTATAACGATTCATTTTAATATTTCAATATCTGTGGTTGATGATTCAATTCACTTTTAATTTTGGTTCATTCTGAACAATCTGATTGGATCCAATTCACTGACCTAGAGTAGATCCAGGCCATCTTCAGCCAAAACCAGTGTGACTCAGAGATAAATAGCTGCTACTGAACAGTGAAGTTTTCCAGATTCTTGTGTTTCTTCAAGATAATAAATTGAAATAAATATGTGTACAAACAAACAAGTAAACAAGAATGAATGTCAAATCCATTCCCATTTGAGTTTGATCAAGTACATTCCACTGTTGTTTTTCCACATCAGAATAATCCAAAGGAACATTATTAGAACATTCTACCACACTGTATGGTCACATGACTTTGTAAATTCAAAGTGTTTCCACACATTGGACTGGAATGATGGTTGATCAGTTTTTACTGCATCACATGGGTGTTGTTCTGTGATGGACCTTATTGTAACATAAATCTACCATGTCTCAATCCAAATGGTATTTTCCAAGATTGATTATCGATTTTTATTATTTGAAATGATATAAGTTGATTCAATTCGATTCGACTTCAGACAGATCGATCTGGTTGGATTGTAGGGATGGAAATCGATTAATCGATTAATTGTTACTCCCCTAGTTTTTAAGGAAAATCGGATCATGCTAATGAGATGGGGTCTCAGAAATGTGTGTGCCAAATATGATGTGAATGAGGTTAAAGTGTTTTTGGGTAATTTCAGAATTAGAGGACATTTTACATCCCACCCATCAAATTTGAAATGTTCCACAGACAAAAAAACAAAACATTCAGTTTGTGACTACATTTATATGTCATGAGACAAAAAGAGAGCAAAGAATAGTTGAAAATAGTTTTTACTGATTTTTCTGTGATTTCCCCCCACAGCCATCTCTAGGGTTTACAGAGAATGGTCAGAAAACAGAAAATATCCAGTGAGTGGCAGAACACACAACACGTCCAACCTTGGGGCAGATGGGCTACAGCAGCAGAAGATTACACCGGGCGCCACTCCCACCAGCAAAGAACAGGAAACGGACGCTACAATTCACACAGACTCACTGAAACGGGACAATAGAAGATGGAAAAACGCTGGTCTGATGAGTCTCCATTTCTGCTGCCACATTCAGATGGTAGAGTCAGAATTTGGCATCAACAACATGAAAGCATGGATCCATCCTGCTTGTATCAACGGTTCAGGCTGGTGTTGGCGGTGTAATGGTGTGGGGGATATTTTCTTGGCACACTTTGGGCTCCTTAGTACCAACTGATCATGGTTCCAACGCCACAGCCTACCTGAGTATTGTTGCTGACCATGACCATCCCTTTATGACCACAGTGTGCCATCTTCTGATGCTACTTCCAGCAGGATAAGGCTCCATGCCATAAAGCTAGAATCATCTCAGACTGGTTTCTTGAACATGGCAATGAATTTGCTGGACTCAAATGCCTTCCACAGTCACCAGATCTCAGCGCAGTAGATCACCTTTGGGATGTGGTGGAACGGGAGATCGGCATCTGTGTGGATGGTGAGTGTAGGTAATCTCAGTTTTGTATACCAGCTGTCAAACATTTCTACAAATGTTTGTGTGTTTTGGTCAGTATTTTGTTGGTGGACCCAAAAGCTGCAGGAGAAGAAGCTTTTTAGGAAACCCATTCTGCTCCAGAACCTTTGATAGTCGTAAAACTGAACTGCACAGATTTGTTTGGAATGACAGAACTCTGAATTATGACAGCAACTATCCCCTCTGCGCTGATTGTCATTGATTTGCAGCATACTGTTAAATCTAGAACTCTTCTTAATCTGTCATCACCTTGCATGTAAAAAACACTGCAGAATATTTTGTTATCAATTTGGAAATAAATTCAGGCATGAATGGGTTAAACTTATAACCTTGACATAAACTAAAGTCAAACATGAAAAAACAAATTTGTCAAACTGTCAACCAAGTGGGAAAGAAAAAGGTGATAACAGATGACCTAACACTGATGATCCAGACTGAAAACTAATTACCAAAATAGAAATGTGGATTATATTAAATCAAACGTGTGAACCAAATAAAACATAAATGAAAGCAAAAACAAACAAAAAAACACAATCTGAACTTTTTTTTCTCTTCTTTTTATTTCTGATCAGTTCTTCTCTTTTGGCCATAAACAATGGGCATCTTTCGCCATGGAGACAGAAAGCTGCAGCAAAAACAATAGTAAGAAACACATAAAAAGCACCAATTATTCATCTGAGACTTTGATTCAGATGAGAACATGTGTTTGATACTGTATGAAACTTGTAGTAACTTGGTTCTACCAGTAGATGGCAATGCTGTACCGAGCAGTTGGCAGTGGTCGTCAGAAAAGGAAAATCCTTTTTGGAACTGAATAAAGAAAATGCTTTGACATCTATTATTTATATATATTGATTTTTTTATGATACACAATAATAAAAATGTCATAAGCATAGATGAAAACCAATTTTTCACAATTCCTTTATTTTGCTTAACTTCCTGAACACATTTAAAGATACCTGTTGATAAAAAAAGCCATTCAAAAAAATGCAATTACGTATTTATTCATATAGTAAAGCAATGCTTGATAATCATTTCATCAGTACAGCTGTGGTACAACAGAAAGTTCCTCCAGAGCAGCTTCCTTTAAATAGAGCTCGTTCAGCACCCGCCCATCAACATCCGACAGGATCACGCGGCAGCTCCAAAATAGAGCTGTGAGGTGGGAGATCAAACTATCACCTCTTAATTGTGCCCCGAGTCTTAAAGAGGCTGAGGGCCTATTAACGTGCACTGTGTTTCCCTGAAACATGCATACAAAGCAGTTGGGAGATGAGTCACAGCATAGACAAGCGGAGGAAGAAGCAGCAGAGCTCTGGCATCCACCTGTGCTGAGACTAGCATAAGGATGGAGTTGGTAAAGTGTGGTATGTCATGACAAAGAAAGTTCCATCTTTGGAACAGAATCAGAAACGTTTGTTCAATCCCATGATAAACAGCTGGATCTCCTGACAGGATTGGGGTTTTATTGATCAGATTCAAGCTGCAAAATAACTGTCATCAGCAAAGTTTTGTCCCAATAGAATTGAATAATCCTTTTTCCTGTTAGAATAAAATTTCTCTTGCGTGGTGGGGCCCTCAGAGGGGTCCAGCAGAGGATAAAAAAATTCCTAAATCTGTAAGAGCGCTTCTCCAAAGTGCCATTGCATTGATTTTGACCACAGAGCTTTTCCGCCTTGGTGCCTCAGCGCGCCCTGTTCTCAAGACGTGCTCCCCTTGCATCCTCCTCCTCGGGGACACTCGTAGGAGGAAAGATGGGGAGAGTGAAGTCCTACGGCCGACGTGGTGCACCTCAATCAACACAAGGACTGGTGGTTGCTGAGAGGCGGTAAATGAAGATGCTGGGAGCAGTCTGACCTGTTGAGATTGTGTTCCACTGCCCTCCAGAGGGAAGGCAGTGGTTTGAAATCAATGTACTGTTAAGTGCAGCTTAGTTGTGGGAGACGCTCCACCATTATCCACGCACCAGTGGACCGTGGCCCAGCGCTTGCTTGATGCACACGCCGTCTTAGGGCACTGACACCAGGCTCTTCCGCACCTTCATTTCACTGCACCTCCATGGACTGTGCCAACACTCAACACTGTAGTCCAAACTGCTGTGTCAATGAGAACCTGAGGCCTCACTTTACCAGAAATGTAAGTCATACAGTGAATCTGCACTAAACCCAAAGCGAATGACAACAAAAAAAAGCAATTTTTTTACAAAATAGAGGCCATTAAACAGCTAAAAACGCCATCACACGGAAGAAAAGCTTCAAATACGGTGATTATATCCACCTCCATCATTCAGATGTTTGTCTTTGGGCATCACTTCAGATTTGATTCTTATAACTGGATCTGATTCCTCATGACTCCAACTTCAGAAGAGCAAAATCTCTTATAAAATAACAAGATCTAAAAAGACAGAAATCAAAAGAAACACATGCAACTCCGAGTGTCCCAGAGGAACAATTCCCCATGATTCTAACTGGTCTGATGACCATGTGAGAGGTGACATTTATCAACACATTAAAAGAGAAAATATGGCATGAAGAGGAAACATAATTGCTACGCTTTGAGTGGAGCCGACTTTTAAAAAAATCCTGACCTAGACACGTGTCTGCCCGTGGCCGTGGTCAGTGAGAGCAGTAATAGTGTGTGACTGAAGGTGAGGAAACAGCCTCAGGGCACCATGTGTGTTTAGATGTCAGCACTTTCAGAGCAGATAGCTCCGAAGCCTCCTTGGCCTGGCTTACACGGATTCTCAAAATGGTAACCAAAGGACGGCCTGAGGGAAGGACAAAGGCGTGCGGCCATTCATCCGCACACACCAAGCAAGTCGAGAAGTTTCACAAAGGCCTGGTTTTATTTTGAAAGGTCCTCTCAGACCTCCAACAAAACGAAGTCAATTATAAGACTGCAGTGACTTATGTTAACAATATGGAGCGGAGATGCCAGCTCCTCTAGAACCAGAGTAAACATGGGCTGCACCACTGCAAGCATGCAGTCAAAGTGTTTATTGATTATCCTTCCTTTTACTTGAATGGTTTCAAATGTTGGAGATAAACTCCAAACCTTTGCGGACTTTTACCACAAAAAGGAGCATCAGATGACTTATCTGAATTCAAAGCCAGACATTTGTCAGCGTTGATAAGAATGCAAACACTGCTGCCGATTGTTTTTCCGCTGCAACGTTGTCAGGGCAGATCCTTACAGCCTCAAAGACCACCCAATAAAAATTGTGTTTTGGCATTTTTCTGATGGAAGAGGACATATAGCATTAAATTGTCTTAAATTCTAGTGAACAGGTCTTAAATGTAGTGGTTTCCTGTCAAAAATAAAACAATTCCGAGATGCACTGTGCCATAAGGTCGTTTAACCTCAGCTCGCTGATTAGCTCATGCTCATCAGTGCAAGAAAATGGGAAAGTGCAAATTTATGGGGAAACAACTTGAAAACAGGAATGACTGGTGGTGTTTAAAACCAGTTTGTTAAAATTCTTTCAAAGCCAAATGTACGGTTTGCTGAAAGATGTTTAAACCTGGTACAATGGGAATCAAATGTGTAGAAGCAGAAACTGCAGACTCTGGCAGTTTGTTTGATTTTCTTTGTCTTAAATAAAGATTCAAGTGTTTCTTACAAACCCTTAAGTGTAACTTCTATAAATCTGTTGTTTGTGGCTAAAAACTTGGACTTTAGATGCATTTGAGGTTTGGAATAATACGGATAATAACCCCAACTAATAAACAGCAGCACATCTTCAGCATGAAGATGAACAAACGACGGCTCTATTTAAAGAGCATCATATCTTATCAGTTAGAGCCTCACACGTCGCCGCCGCTGTACCTTCAGCCACGGAGGCCGCCATTATCGTCCAATAGAATCCTGACAGCTGTTCTCCAAATCACAACAAATTATCAACAGAGGTCAAGACATGACAAAAGAGAGGAAAACATCATCAGATGCTCTCAAATACTATTTGCTGACAAGCACAAGTGAAAACATTTTTACCTCCCCCTTTACCCATGAGCCTTTTTCTTACAGCTTTCCTGAGAGGCTGGGGCAATCAAACACTCTACCTTGTTAGGAGGTGTTAATTGGAGTTAGTCAGGCTCCTCACTTTGTCAAGTAGTCTGACAACAGAATTAATTAGAATTGGAGTATGTAAATCAATTCAAATTGGGTTCCTCATCGGGGAGAAGATGAGGTATTTTTGTTGAAGAAAAGCAGGTGCCCGCGACGCCAGCCAAGCAGTGTTTGTGTGATTGTTGGGACTCTGCCTTTCCGGGATTTTTTTATCCTCAATTGTGCATTTTTGTGCAACACAAACACACAGTATAGATAAAGATGGAGGCGCCAAACTAAACTTTTTGCTCTTATGGATGCTGCTCTGCTTTGATTTTTCTAATGTTTCCATGAACATCACATGCATCAAAATGTGTGAACACTGCATGCAGAACAATGGAGCAGCTATGTGCGCACATCATGCAACTTAAATGGTGAGAGACTTATCTTATAGTGTGACAGATATTAGAAAAGACGATGGCTGCAGTTGGAGCAAATGCAACAGTTTAACTTAAAATCAGTGGCTTATTTTTCATCTGTTCTGATGCTCTAAAAATCCGTGTAACTCTGCTTAAAGGTGAAGATGTACCATACATTCATTGAAGGAAGAAAAATATCACAAAAATGTCTGATGCAAAATGAAATGGTTGCCATTGATGTGTGTCAAGTTATACTTCATTAATAGTTTCTACGCATATGATGGGAAAAGAACTCCTATTTTGTTAAAGAAAAAATATAGTTTTTATTTTTCTTACAAGAATAAAATTAAAAGTAAATTATGCAATAAAGAGTAAAAAATTAAAGCTGCATTAAAGAAACCAAGATGTATAGCTCAAACACTAAAGAATAAATTTATAAATAAACACAATAAATACAATTTATATAATAAACGGTAAAATAAATGTATGCAATGTTCAAGATGAGCTTCTGCTGAAACGTTTCAAAATTCCCTATTTCTTGATTGTATTTTGAATCCTCTTAAAAATTTAATCTTTTTTATTGAAGGACACATAATAAAAGACGTCATTTGACTATGCTTTATGAAAAGCAATTTTATTTATCCACTTAATACCACTTCCATGAAGACAATTTGTACAGTACAAGATACATCACATTCTAAAGTGCACAAATACTGTACAACAAAAATGATACGATTGAATATGCGGGGGGGGGGGGGGGGGGGGGGGGACAAATGTG
>BSAI01000106.1:18096848-18114787 GCA_036245035.1 Adrianichthys oophorus | reverse complement strand
AGCTGCCAGAGGAGAACCTGCCGCCGACCTCCACCTGGATCGAGACGGCAAGCTCACGGAAAGCGGCGGACCCTAAAGAATAACGCGGCTGAGCCAGGGTGTGGGGGGGGGGAGGGGGGACACTAAGCTTTGGCACCTTTAGAGAAAAGAGAAAACAAAAACAAAAAAAAGACATTAACGAGGAATGGCGAACACTGAGTCAAAAACAAATATTTAGCTTAAATAAATACAGTCTTAGGGGCTTGTGTAGAATGCATAATAACCCATGCCTTTTGGATTGTCCTTGTTGTATTCCTCTGTGGTCAAGTCCTCACACTTGATGGTGGGGGAGTTCTCTGTACTGGAGCCCCCGGGCGACATCCTGCGTCTCTTGCACACCATGGAGTAGACGCCAGAATCGATAGAGTCCACCGATTTCAGTGAGCTGGACGTCTCGATCCAGGTGGAGGTCGGCGGCAGGTTCTCCTCTGGCAGCTTGTCTTTAGTGGCCCCCAGCTGGTCCTCCGAAAAGGCTGGAGGGCTTGGGCGGGGGGACCAAGGCAGCCCTGTGGTCATTTTGCGCTGATAAGAACTTCTGGTGCCCCAGCCTGCAGCCATGGAGGCAAAGGCAGAGTCTGGGTAGTAGCTGAGAGCGTGAGATGTTTGGAGGGACAGAGGTTTGATGCCGTACGACAGCAGGCTGCTGGTGGAATAGTCATTCTCGTAGGACAGATCAAGCTTGTTGGAGCCCGGCTGCTGCACTGGGGGCACAAACCAGCGCTGGGCAGAGGCAGCGGCGCTGGCGTCCTCAGTCTGTGGCGAGAGAAGGCTGTTGGTTTGGGGAACGGTGCGCTCCCCGGTGTAAAATCGGTTCTGAGGCAGGTTGTTGACAAACTGGTCCTGAAAGAAAGGCTGCATGGCATAGCGAGCTCCAGGAACGATCTGCGTGGAGCGAGGAGAGTCTGTCGGGGAGGGAGTCAGCCGGTCGCTCTCCGGGGCGGTGTACATCCTGTAGAGCAAATCCAGGAACACAGAAGGACAGAGAATGAAAGTGTAAATTCAGAGTTAATTGCAACACAACCACAAAGCATGAAGTACAGGAGACGTACGAGTCATAATTATCCCGGAAGCCTTTTGCAAACGGGTTGTGATCAATCTTCAGCTGTGTTATCTGAAAGAAACAAAAACAATCACTGATGCATGAAGCACATCTGAGGGCAGTTCAAGATCAAGAGTGAATAATAAGAAACTCACATCGGTGTTCTGGTAAGCAGTGACAGCGATGAACTGGTTCTCTGGGAAGGTGAAGGTTTGAGTTCTGGCCTCATTGCTCATGTCCTCCACTCCATCTTCTGTCACCTCCACGATGTGCAACCGCGGCTGGTATTTATGAAGCGACTGCAAGACGATCATCTGAAAAGGGGAAGTGGTTGATGAGCACAAGCCTGCCTTCTAAAAGAACACACGGCAGCTTTGGCTTTTCAGAGCTCCGTTCAAATGTGACATTATACGACCGATTATTTGGGGTCAGAAGAAATTAAAGCATTTTTTCGGCCCAGCAGAGCAGGAACCAACGTCTCACCTGCGTGTTGTTGTTGTTGGCTCCTTTATTGTTGGTCAGCTTCAACTTGCCGAAGGAGATTTCTTGCCTCATCCAGTGAGCACCGGTGTTTGGGGATTCAGGATGAACGTAGACTTTGTTACCTTAAAGTGAAATATACAAAAAGATTTCATACACTGAGAAAAATCTTTGCAAACTTTGTTTTTACACACAGAAAAAAATGACCTATACTTTAAATCGTGTTAGTTTAAGCACTGAATGTGTTTTATCATAAATCTGTTACATCGAAAACATTAATATGATGAAAAAAATGCACATAAAGGATTTTTTAAAATGGCATTTTCCAACTAATAAAATACATAGAAAAGATTATAACCTAATTTTTAAATAACTGTAAATTGTTTAATCATAATTTTATTTTTTTAATTATTTAATTGAAAAAAAAGTCAATGTAAAAAATAAATGACACTTAATAAAAAATACTATTAACTCTAAATATAAAGCAATCATTGGGTGAAACAATATATATCAAATAATTATTATTTTTAAAATACAAAACTTTCTATAAATAAAAATACTAAATATTCCTAAATTCTACATTTTTATTTAAAACATTTCCCTTTATAAACAGCTGAGGCCTCCATGAAGGAAAAAAAACTTATTTCGTTTTATTCTTTTTGATTTCAGGCATTTTTTTTGGGATGACACTCACCTTGCATATTGTTGTCCGCCTTTCCGCAGGTGACCCACTTGCCCCCCTGAAAGCGCCAGTGGTTCGGGTCGGCCAGAACAATTTCCACAAAGACATTATAATGGGCCGTGAGGTTGAGTCCGGTGATGTTGAAGCTGAGAAAAGGAAACATCCTCCTGGAAGTAAAAAGATAACCGGAAATGGCTGAACAAAATGAACATTAAGGATCAAAGATTTTACATTTTTGTTACAAAAAGATCCTCAAAATGAAAGATGATTTTAAATGTTTGGGAAATTAATAACAGCAGGTCTATAATTTATTCTGCTGGGTTTTTTTTCTTCCGGATTTTAAGGTAAAAACCTGCGCGTAAAAGCAGCGGTCTTTACGCGCGGTTTGGTGTCGGGTTGAGGCCTCCGCGCTGCTCACCTGCCCTGTTTGGTGATGATCATCTCGGTCTGGTGTCGGTGGAATTTCAGCCAAAGAGGCCGGTTGCACAGGTAAACCTGCGCCCTGGCCCCGGCGGCAGACCCGGGCAGAGACATGGAGCCGATGCCCGCCCCCGTCCCGGGATAGGAGGGGTACAAGCAGCCCGGACCCTGGCTGAACTGGTACCCGCCGCTGCCGAACTGACTCCGCCCGCTGCACACGGACGGAGAGGAGAAGCCCGCGGGCGGCAGGACGGACCCGTAATGCAGCGAGGCCGGGTACCTGGAGCTGCCCGACCCGGTGTACACCGACCCGGTCTGTCCGGTGTAGGGGAAGAGGGAGCAGGGGTTGGCCATGTCCGAGCTCGCCTGGGATGACGAGATGAAGTAGCGGTCAGAGCCAAGTTCGTCTATGTTGTACCGTCGGCCGCTCGCCAGCTCGTCCTCACCCAGCCCCGGGGAGCCCTTCCGCCCGTCGGCCTTGCTAAACGCGTCCCCCTCTCCCTCGCCCAGCATCCCGCTCCCCACGCCGCCCAGGAACTTCTTCGACGCGCTTCTGCTCTCGGACTCCGGACGCTCCACTTCTGGGTAGTCGAGCTGCGTGCTCGGTCTCGGGCTGTTGCCGCCGCTGTCCGCGGAGGACAGGTTGTAGAAGGTCTTGGGTAAGTTGATGCTGGAGCTTGGAAGGATGTTCTCCAACTGCATGGTCTTCTGATCGGCCAGAACTTTCCCGAACCTCGGAGATGCCACCGACTCCCCCGGTGTGTGCCGCCCGCCTCCCTGACGACTGATGGGGAGGTGACAGCCGCGTGCTCAGCTCTGACAGTGGGCAGGGCATCCGATGCTCGGCGGCTCTTATAACGTGCAGACACACAAACACACACACACAAATACACACTTGTACTCATGATGGAACAGGGGAGGAGCTTCAGAGAAGCACACAGGAGCTCAGAGCCAATCGTCTGTCATTGAATTAGACCCACTCTTACTTTCAAACTCTTATTTAAACGATTCAGTGCCTTTTCTACCACTGCAACACGCAATGTCAAATTTTAATATACATGTTTACTACAAATTTTTCGTTTTTAAAATTATATGTATTGTAGAAATTCAAAAGCTGATTTTTTTTCCTTTTTAAAAATAGATTTCTTCAAACCTTGCAGAGCAAACCGGGAAGCTGAGAGTGAGAAATCTGCAAGCTGATTCTCCTTGAATTTGTGGATCTCACCAATCAACAATTATTTTCCTTTTAATTGTTTTTGCGTTTTGTTGTTGTTGTTTTTTGTTTGTTTTTTGCTCACCAGCAGCAGGTTTCATCCTCTGCAAAACAAACGGCGACAAATCACAAACGTTTTGGTCCGTAAAAAGGTGGAAAAAAAACCTTCACATGTGCAGCTTGTTTCCTATGATTGGATTGATTTTATAAAGTGAAATAAATAAATAAAAAAAATAACAGTGACTTCTATAAATAAAAGTTTGTAATTTACGGTTGTTTGTAAAAACGGTTTAAACGTAAGCACATTTCCGACTCTTTTTTATTATTTTAATAATAAAATAACAGCTCGGATTCTCTTTAAAACAACTCTACATTAATTTTTTTTCCTGTGAAAAATAAAGTCTCCTTGTTCAAAAATTTAAAAAAATAGTTTTTTAATTTAAACATTATATAATGTTCACTTTAAACCAGTAATATTTAAGCCGAGATTTTTTCATTTATTCTTCTTAATTCGAATGCATATGTATATATATGAAAATGTCAAAATAAAATGTGACTTTTCGAAATGGTAAACATAAATTCCAGTCTTCTAGACTTCATCTCTTTCAAGGCCGCGTCAGTTTGATTTTCTTCCTCGTTTTAAGGCTTCAGAAGTGAAACCTCATTTTTGCCAGAAGAACCGACGGTGATTTTGGATATAAAAGGCTTTAACAACGAAATAGGGAAGAAATCCGTCCCTGAGCACCTTTAAATCATTAAAATGAAATGTTTTTTGAAAGAAAAAAAATCGACGCGCTTTTACGCACATGCGCACGCACCTATCCAGCCGCCGCTCATGACGCAGATGAGAGGAGAAGCGGCAGCGCCTGGACTGCACCGCGGCCTTTTGATGGGGGGGGCTAGAGCAGCGGCGCGCGAGGACAGCGCTCTCTAGTGACTGATGGAGACGCTGGTTGACGTCCCAGACGCAAAACGAACAGGAAACAGTAAGAGATCAGAAAGCAGTCTGCGAAGTCTTCCTCTGTCTGTCCTCGCGCTTCCCTCCGCGTGTTGTGCGCGCGTTTGTCTAAGCTGAAGGAGGGGGAGTGGAAGGGGTGAGATGAATTTGGGGAAAATGGGGATACAAATCTGTGAAAAGCCGAGGGAGAGTCTCGGCTGGAGGCAGATTGGCTCGTGTCATAAATGGGATAGAAAAGCCGGTTATTGGTCCGTCAGGGGACCGGAGCTGCACGAGCGCAGCACAGTCTGTCAATCAGGACGGAGACCCTCCAACAGACTGCTGCTGCATGCAGACAAGCAAAACTCGCAGTTCTGCTCGACTTTGACCCATTTCACAGTGGAGATCTGTCTGCAGCAAAGATGAATGCAGATTTTCACAGATTGTCTCCTTTATTCTACTTTTTTTTAACTCCCATTTTAAGCACAATTCACCTGGGAAGCCCAGAAAACGAGGAGCAACTCTTAGGGAACATTTTTAGGAGTCAAGATAAACAGTCAAATCAACACAAATGTCTGTTTGTCAAATATACAGTGTGTTACTTTCTATGGTTCTGATACTTGCAGACGAATAGATCCATGTACGACCTCGTGTTCCTTGTCCGAGCTGAAATCTGGCTCTAAACTATGCGGCTGGATAGCTCCGATATTATTAGCATTTTTTATATTTTATTTTTTTGCTACGTTAATGTTAACTTGGGGTAGTGAGCTAGTGGGGGAGAGTGTAAACAAAGGAATAATGGTATATCATTGATGGGTTACTTCCGTGCCAACAGGCCCGTCTGCAAGTTTGAGGTGAATTTCTGATGAATTCCTGCTGCTCTGCAGAAACTATGTCCTAGAAAACGACACAGGTTTTTCATTTTTGTCTAAAATGGCACAATGATAATCAAAAGACCACTGGGAAGGATGTAAAATAGATAAAAATATAGTTGGAGTGGAACTTTAAGCTGAGAAAGCAGCATCTGTGCTGAAACCATTCCCCAGCTGAGCTGTCAGCACCTTATTAGTGTAATTCTGTCTTAAAGCTGTTCTTTCTTCCATCGGACCCTGAAGAAAAAGCTGCTCCATGATGTTAAATGAGGAACTGTATTTAAAGATCCTGGCTTCCAGCTGCTCCACACGTTCAGTCTTCATCTTTGTCTCAAACATTTCCATTATTTGAACATTTCATTTATTTTTTGCTGCTGTTCTGCTCGAGTTTTAGCGAGTAGTAGTGAGGTTCCACAGAATGACCCTCAAGGCTTCAGGAAATCAGAAAACCAAATAAAGCTGATTTATAGGACACCTATAAATGAGCTAATTCCAAATGAGCTGGATGTGTAGGTCTGACTCATAAAGGAAGTCCTATTTGTGACCTGTTGGCATGTTTTTTGACCACCCATAAAAGCCCGAGTGTGTCTGAGATGACCCTCTTTGGCCCCAGACGAAGGCCTGCACGACAGGGGAAGGGAAGTCTTACCAAACTGTTGTCAGAGTACATCATCAACACAGCACATGAAAGGAGGACATTCCAGCTTTTATGGGCCAAAGTGACTGCAGAAGGCTTTGCTCAGGAGTGAATTCATGTACCCCATTGCAAGGATTAATAACGCAAGACTCATTAGAGATCCCGGCCGCCAAGACCCCTGGAGGGAGGGGTGCTGGGAAAAGGAGCGAGAGCGGCGTGCACCGCGGCGGCTCTGTGCTCCTCTGCAAATCATCATTCTCAAGAACATTTTTATTGGAAAGAATTTATTTTAGGAGTTTATCAAAGATGCCCCCTTGTATATTTTCCAGCGAGCAGGGCGAGCTGACGTTTAATCAAAGCTGTAGTCTTTACTCAAGGAAAGCTTATGTTACCAAGGCGCTGCTGTCTTCAAAGATACAAAGGTGACGGCGCCGTGAACTCTCCATTCGAGGGAATCTTTCATCCTGTACTTTGTCTTCTCCTTATTCCCCTGTCTCCACCATTTTAGGGATGATTTAGGATCAAGAAAACACACAAGACTCTTGTTGTTTTTCGAAAAACATCCATTTTGAAATGTACATTTCGTTAAAGACCCACTCCAATGAAAACTGTTTGTTTAACATGTTCTTGTGGCAATTTTCTGAAGAAAATGAAGCCTTTCTGAGTATTCCTTTATTCAAACTGAAAGATGACTGATTACCTTTTGCATAAAACATTAAATACCAATCACTGGTAAGGGTTTATTGGAGATTTTTTTCTTACGCATATTATTAATTATCTTAAAAAGCAAATACTACCAAACGCGGGCCAGAAAATACCTGCATCATACAAGGTCCAAAACGCAAAACGTAATAAAAATTATGAACATAAATATGAATAAACAAATGTGTTATAAAATAAAAAGTGCACACTCGGAACACGAGGTTCAGATTGGTGTTTATCAACAGCAACATATAAATGTTTGCAGCTTTGAGACGATTCAGCTTCTGGCTAACTCTCTAGAAACAGCCTTTCTGCTGGAACAGACGTAGCAACAGTTCTGAGATGTTTCTTTGCTCTTTACTCAATAGTGGAAATGCCCTCTCATGTATTTTCCACCAAAGAAAAGGCTCTTCATTCCTTGGGATTCTTCTACATTTCTTGTAAATGCGGATTTCAACGTATGCATCTGTGTTTGCTGTATGGTTGCTCAGAGAAGCCGAAACCCCAGTTTTAAACTCCTGCCATGATCCTCCCTGGGAAACAGAATAGGGTAATGAGCGCAACTCGCCGCTCTTCTGGTCATGTGACAGCTGGAACAGTTCAATATGCTGTGAGCAGGGGGGAGTTTCAACACAAAGCACAGGAGTAACTCACCTATAAAGCAAAAATACCCAGAAAGGAAACACCCATTTTTATTTTCTTGTTTATTAATTAGTAATCAATACTTTAGAACAGAACGTGATACAAAAATTGGTGATTAATGGTAATCGATACTTGGATATCTTGGTATCGATACTCCAATCACTAATTCAAATCATTGTTAATCAGGAGCAGACGAAAAGATGCAGTTTGAAAAAGATTGTATTTGTGATGTCGAAAATACGATGGGCGGGGCCACAAGCTCCCTGCTCCGCCCCATTCTGACGCATCCACTGGTAGACAAATAGATCAGCGAACGTCTTGTTTTCCTCATCTGAGCTGGAATCTAGATGGCTGCAAAGCTCTGATTTTTCTCGCCATTTTTATTGCACCGCTTATGTTAGGTTGGGCCGTAAGCTGGTGGGAAAGTATGTAAACAAAGAGCTCTCAGCTATGCATCAACGGTCCCGCCCACAACTAAGAGGTGAGTTTTGAATGAACTCCTGCTGCTCTGCAGAAACTATGTCATAGAAAACGACAGGGTTTTCATTTTTGCCAAAAATGACATAATCATGATTAAAAGATCTCCAGGAAGGCTTTGAAAACAGATCAGAAGATGATCAGAGTGGGACTGTAGTCACTGCAGAGCTTTACGGTAAATGTTCTGTCCATTGAATTCCATTAAATATCTTGAAATATTCTAAATTGCACAACAGCTTTGGATGCTGCTTTGCATCACTTCACCAGATCATGCAGCCTTATGCATGCATGCATGCTGGCTGTTTTCTTTGTTGGATTACTGCAGACATGTATCTGGGGATACGAGAGCCCAGATTTTCTTGGGGGGCATTGATAATCCTCTGGCTTCTGACAAATCTTAGTAAAATAAGGTGAGCTGGTTGCTTTCATTGAAATAGGACGGGAGCTGCTTTGTTAGATTTGACTCCCTAAGGCAGGATAACATGATTTTTGGATTACTGCATAAAAAAGTGTTACCCAGGACCTTTGGGGAAAGGGGCAGGTACAGTTGTGGAAGGTGGCTGTGCTTTGGGTTTATTGTAGTGATGTTTCTCCGAGAGTTGCCAGCTGCTGCAAATCCATGTTTCTCATTCAAATTTGTTGCAAAGTAATTGCATCCAGTTGACTATAAATCAGTGAACTGAGTTTGACACATCCATCCTTTTACTTATACCGAGAGTGTCGTTTTGGGCAGAAACACGAAGGCGACAACGTCAAAAGTAGATGTCATCTTGCTGGCCCAAGCCTCACCCTGATAACCATTTTAGCATCAACCTTTGCTGACCCATTTTTCCGAGCCCATCCTCCTGAACCACCAGAGAAATTGACATAGCCTGGGGGACCACAGCAAAATAGCAGGTGCTAAAAGTTTGACAGTGTAGACTGGATATATGTGTTCCCTGGAACGTGAGGTGTAAGGGAGGGTGCTGGAGTTGTATCGACTTGGCATTAAACCTCCAAGATAACAGAGCTTCTATAACAGGAGAGCTGGGGTTGTGGGTAAGTAAAGACGGTCCCACGCTTGGTTTATGTCAAAAAAAAAAAAAAAAAAAAATTCAGCCACAACTGTCTGTCCAAGAAAGCCCAACCACGATCAACCAAAATAGAGCTGGGTTTTTATCTCATCTTAGAAACTGCATTTCAAGAAAATCTTGCTTTTATTTATTTATTTATTTCCTGTCCTAATTTTTTTCTTTTTTGGACAGGGAACACAAACAGATTTACACCACAGGAGTATTCTGCTGCTGCTCCTGCTTCAATGTGGTTAAATCAGTGAGTCAGAAGTGAGAATGTAGAGTTTTAACACTTCTCTCTCCTGGTATGAAAGCTTCTAGATCAACACAGAGGAAAGCCCCTGACTTACTGTCTACTAAGCACAAGCATATGCTGTTGGGAGGGAGGTTATGCAGACATGAATAATGGTTTAAGGCTGAACCCCCCAGTGAAATGTGAATCTTTCCTTGGCATCTTCAGCTTCTCCGGGGACGGAAAACTATATTTAAGGTGTTAGAAAGCCCTTGGATGCACATCTACTGAAGGTTGTCAGCCACTAATCTGTTTTTTTTTAAATGTATCCAGAAATTAAAGTCCCACTACAATCATCTTTTGATCTGTTTTCAACCTGTTCACAGTGAGTTTTTAAATTATGCAGTTTTTAAAATAAAAAAACCTGTGTCGTTTTTGGCATTCTTGCGGAGCAACTCTACCCCCCTTCCCATCGCCCATGGCTGAGAGCTTTCTGTTCACGCGCTCTTCCACTAGCTTAAAGCCCCTCACAACCTCAACCTGGTGCAACAAAAATGCAGTATTGGAACTTTTCAGCCATACAGTTTGAATCCAGCTTATTTGCATGGAGACATTGTTATTATTGTTTTTTATTTTTCCTTCCTCTGACCCAGTGTGGCGACTTGCTGTCCTGCATCAGTTAAAGAGAGACGGAAGTACCGCTGAAAGCGCCATCATTAGACGCTGCTCCTGCAGTAGATGGAGCTGCTGGATGGCCTCTATTGTTGTTGTTAGCTTTGCTTTTGCTTTAGTCACACTATTATGATGCATGACGCCATTCGTCTACACCTCGCATGCACCATATCGGTCCTACTTTGAGTGGTGACGCTCGCCTGAATTACCTGGACCACTCCAAACCGAACCGGACCGTACCAGTGAAAACGAGGCACGAGAGTATATTTTACGTCACAAATATGATCTTTTTCAAACTGCGTTTTTTCCTCTGCTCCTTAGTCACAACAATTTGTGTAAAGAAATACTCAGAAATGCAATTCTGAGCCTAATTTTCTTTAGAAATGTCTTACATCATCTGAAAAATTTCACAAGAACATGTTCGAAACACCAAAAACACCATTTTCATCAGAGTGGGTCTTTAAAATGCCAAGTAATTTGCAAATAAAGGCTCTTATTTCTGCTGTGAAGAAACGTATCCAGCAGCCATTAGATATAATTAGAGACCACAGAATGGTCTTGTATTAAAATATTTGTAGCAATTTGGCAGCTGTATAATATAGATGTACTGGATCTTGCCATCAATCATATACGCTTGCTGGCGTGTGTGCACACACGCCTGTGCACCCACACACAGAAGGACCCCAGTGCAGCGGACACCTTCAATATTGAACCCAGACCCAGGCCCGGTCTCTGTATTTACATGTAAATGGTCTACAACAATCTGCGGCCCTTTTCGTCTGCTCTGTCCCACCAGCCGTCTGGATCTGGGGAGGAGAGCTGCTTGTCAGATGGGAGGACCACATCAGATGGGCTCCCATGGCTATGGAGCCAAACGCTCCGAGGACAGAGGGAAGAGGCTGCCTGACTGGCAGCCACTGAAACAGCAGGGACTCCCACATAGCATGGAAAAGGTCCATGGACCATGGTTCTTCTTCTCCAACTGGGGAGAGAAGAAAACAATGCAGCAAAAGGCCTTCCTGTCTGATAAATAGAGACTAAAACAGATGTCTGCTTCCTTTAAGGCTCACTTATGAGAAGGCTGCAGAAATACCACAGTGGGAGAGTTAGGAGAGCTTCTCCATGCAGGTTAACTCTGGAGGACAGAGAACCTGGTTTTATCCTCGTGGGTAGAGGTGTCACATTTGACAAGTGTATATGTGGATGTGGAGGGGTGGGTGTCAATAAGAAATTACGAACAGCAGTGAGCATCTATGTCCAAGTCACATGGTGGTGGGAAGGAGCCTGTCTGTATTTGTTCCTTATGATCGTCTGTCGAGTGTTTGTGTGTCCTTCTGTGCTGGCGGGTCAGACATGGTGGAGGTCTAGACACACCAAACATTCTGTCTGATGGAGCGCTCCTTCCGAGGTTCATCTCACGCTCGCAGAGCCTCTTACAACCAACCAGCAGGGACGCGCTGGACCCAGACCTCACCTGGAGTTCACCTGGAGATGCAGCTCCTCTGAAAACCAAACTGTCGGGTTTTTGAAGAATAGAATAAAGTCCACAAGAAGTCAGAAATACAATTTTCTCAGACTGATTTGAAGATTCAAGCATCTTCACTTGTTGAGACATCAGACCGGATTCTATGGCACCTTTTGACCAGACTTCCACACACCAGCTTTTGCTTTAGGAGTTTGAATAAACATGTGCTTTTTGTTTCAACTTCAAAATCACTTCATCTTTTCACGCTATAATTCAGGACACAAGAGTAAGTTTAATTGCATGCAACCAGAGGAAACTACGGTGGCTCTGAAGTCAACATAAATACATAACATACAATAAATAGTTTATTGGGAAAATGTACTAAAAAACAAATCATTTGTTGGGTAAACATAATAAAATTTTGGAAAGTACTTCCATCTAATTCAAATGTTTTAATATAGCAACAATCCTTAGTGTCGGGAGACCTGACTGCAGTAATGTTGGTGCAGCAGAATGTATTATTCATTCATTCATTCATTTTCCAATCCGCTCTATCCCTTTCGGGGCCACGGGGTTGCCGGAGCCTAACCCGGCTACTCATGGGCGAAGGCAGGGTACACCCCTGGACTGGTCGCCAGTCTGTCGCAGGGGCCACAATCACACACCCATGCACATTCACATTCACACCTAGGGACAGAATGTATTATTGTTGCTGTAACATGATGATTGCAGCAGATGACCTGATCCTGCTGCTAGTGTGGGGAAATAGTGGGGAAGGACCCAAACTGCAGCAGGCCAGGCTTGGTGGCAGAAACTACGTTTCTAAACTCAAGTTTGACATCAAGCTGACATCAAGGTTCCCGCTGGGTTCTGATCCGGACTTTCATAAGTGTGCAGACATTGAAGACGCATTTAAAAAAACTCAAACCTAATCATCCAATCAGTGACATTATATCGCACCTTTTCTTGTTTCGTTTCGTGTTTTGTTTTTTTTTACATTTCATTTGGATTTGTGGAAATAATTTTTGTTTTCTGAAACATTTGATTTTTATTTCATTTCATTTTTTTAAATTGTGTTTTGGTTTCTTGAATTTAGTGTTTTTTTATTTATTGTATGTTTTTCTTTTTTAATTGTCGTTTAAAATGTTTTTGCGTCAAGTGATTTATTGAGGCGATTTGAACTTCAAGGCCACGGTAGGAAACGGTGAGTCAAACCTGTAAAAGACAGAGAGAGAGTGCATCTGTCTCACCGTCTTAAATGGATAAAACAAAAAGAGAGGAAAAACCTGCAGATGAGTGTAGAGTTGCTTCAAAACAAAAGGTACAAGTGAGATTAAGGATCTGCCTTTAGACCTTTGGCCAGTTAGAAAACATTTGTCAGCTTCATGCTTTGCGTGAATGTAAGGTGAAACACTTGTTATTCGAAGGGGGTCGTAATAATTATGAATAAACAGTAAACATACATTTGGTAGGATGTGAAGGTTTGGTTGGCAGCACAATGACTGAACAACAGAAAGAACGGCTGTGTTTAAGTAAAGGTTCCTGTTTCAGATTCATAGTGAAGCTAAAAATTCTTCAGAAATGCAAATGTATCTTCTGTAAAGCAATGAAATAGTGTGATACAACAAATTGATATAAAGGAGTCGATAAGGTTTATTGATATGTAAAAGTTTCTAAAAATGTTTGATCAGATTTGATTGTTTTCAATGTTTAGTTTTTGTAATGATGTAAAAATTCTGTTTGTATAAATAAAGTTGGACTCAATGAACTGCTAATATTCCTCTAAAGCCCTTTTCCAACTCACCGATTTACTTTTTCATCGGTTTGAAATAAATAAATAAACTTTTTAAAAAGTAGCGTAATTGTGAACATGTAACTAAACGTAATCCCTAAAATCCCACTCAGAACATCTTTGGATCCATTTTCAAAGTTTTCCCAGTGGTCTTTTTATTATGATTATGTTGTTTTTAGCCATAATAAAATAAAAACTATTGTTTTCCAGGACATAGTTTCTGCACAACAGCGGAAGTTCATTAGAAATTCATCTCTGACTGTTGGCACGGGGCAACCCCACCCCTCTTCCCCTCCTGTTACTCAGAACTCGAAGCTGGATCCTTTTGGCTTCCCTGCTTTTAAACTTCATTTTTTCTTCTGCTCCTGATTCACAACTTAAATAAAGTAATACTTAGAACCTAACACCATTAAAAACAGTGTTCATCTGAGTGGTCCTTAACAAATATTGACCCAAATTCCTAAAAGATGGTTTTGTGTTAGTTCTGAGACTGAACAAACGGTTTCCAAAAAGTCAATAAGTGACTTCTGAAGACCAGGATGACAAAAACACTAAACAATTTTTCTAAAATAATAGAAAAGCAAAAAATCTGTGATTAACAGAAGAAAATAAGCAGTAAAATCTGCAAACACAGCTGACATAACTTCAAGCACAATTTATTTTCTACCATGATGTAACGTTTATGAACTTAATCAAAAAGAAACTTGATGTCTAAACTCTGTTAAAAAGTCCAAAAAAGGTCTTATTAATACAACTTTAAAAATGAAAGACAGCCTAAAGTTACCCTACAGTCTCAAAGAAAAGCTCATGTTGGCTTTGCAGCTCTGAAGCAGCCTTTCACAGCTTTGATGGACGCATCGAGGGGATCCCCAATACCGCTAAGGTTGCCTTAAAAAGATGATTTGGTGGAGGAGGACCCACCGGGCTAATACCTTCCATCTCTGGTTAAAGAACGTCCCCCACCTCCTCAGCACCACCGTGAACGGTCACACCTTTAATGCAGAGACAGACAAAGGGGAGCCCCAAGCTGACGTGGTCTCCCCATACATGTACAGTGTGTGTGGGTGCGTTAGTTTCTGCGTTTGTGTATAGCTGTGTGGGGGACAATGCAACACGTTAAACCAATGTGGGAGGTGTGAAAACAGGGGATCTGCTGCAGTCAAAATGAACAAATAGGAGGAGGGCTTTCGGCTTCGCTTTTCTTGTTTTGTGAAATTGCAATTAATTATGTTTATTGTTAGATTTTCTGCTTTTTTTCTGTTTCCCTATTGAGCTGTTAATTGTCAAATGCTTGAAGTAATTGCCAGCCGTATAAAAAAAAAAAAAAAAAAAAACTAAAACCCCAAATCTCCACGGCGACCGTTGTTTTGACTTGGTCTTACAGATTAGAAAAACAACAATAAACCAGCACCCAACCATAGTGAACTTTGACATTTGGAATTCTTCTGAGGGTGAAGGTTGTTGGTGGAGAATTCCACATGTGTGGTTGGTGGTGGCAGGAACACAACAGAGGGTTTGCGCGGGTGGTCTCACACCAAAGAAGTTTCTCTTTCACTTTATTAAAAAGAACGCACAAAATTGAGATAGAAAAAAAGATCAGTCTCTTCACACCTCATCTGTACTTTTTCACGTCTGATTTTAATCACAATTAGCTGATATGATCAGTTTTTAGAGTTACTAATTAGTATTGGAATTATAGAACAGATTTTCTGTTTCTATGATGTGAAGTAATTCTAATTTGCTTCACTTTAATGAATTATTTTAGAATTTTAGCAAAAAAAAAAAAACTTATCTGAGATGCATTGTCTATTTGTTCCATGAAACCTGGAAATATCCTAATTAGGAAAAAGAAAAAAGCAATGAAATGGAAATGTGTTGTGAGACATCATTACTAGGGCTGTCATACGATTCATTTTTGGAGTGATTAATTAATTATGACCCATAATTAATTCATCTTTTCTAATCTATTTTCATTCAATCAATTGCTGTGAAAAGTTTCATTTTTAGGTATTTTCATTAAGTGTTGTGACATCGTGGCGCAGTAAAAAGATCAATTAATAAAGTGCTTTATGACGTTGTTTTTATTTTGTAAATTTTTTTTCAATCTCTAATAAAAAAAACAAAAAAAAACCTCATCAGGTACAGAGTACTGTAATTTAACACATTAAAAAAGTAGGAACCCTTTTCTGAGAACACAAACTTCCTATCAATACCATAATCTGTGTGTTGACTTACTTTATTCCACATTCCTAAAATCATCTGAAAATTGTTGGGAAAATCCCAACAGATGAGTCGAAGAATATTGTGTCGTTTAAAAGACCAATCACTTGTTTGGCTTTTGGTCAAATACAGATCAAAAACACAAGAATACTTCAACAAGTGTTAAAGGGGAACTAGAAGCTAAAAAAAAATCTACTGCAACTTCAGCCTCAAACAGATCATTCTGTGAAAATATTGCCAAACATTAAAGCAGTTTGTGGTCTGAAAAAGGTTGGAGATCACTGATTCTATGATTAATTTAACGTCCAATCAGATATTTGACCTTAAACTAAGTTCATTTGGAATGTTTCAGCTTATAAACTCCTTTTTTCAGATAAAAACAAACTTTGGAAGCAGTACAAGACTACTTAACGTGTTTTCTCGTGAATAAATCTGCTCATGTGTGACAGAATGTACTGAATAAGTACTTTTAAGTTTGTATTTTTGAAACCCATGACCTCTTATTTGAAATCTTTATGATACATGAGGATGGAGGCAAAAAAGTTGAAAATAAAACAAAAATCCCATTAGTTTAAATGTACAGAGCCCTTAAAAGGGACATGGAAGATATATATAGTGCTGATTTTCTTTTGCGCAAAAGATATTTCCTGGTGAGACTTCCTTGACCAGATATCTAGAAAATATCAACCTTGGCAGGTGATTTTTCTGACTAAATTATGAGTTGTTGATGGAATCAAAGTGTAGTGCTTTCTGTAAAACTTTCTTAAGGATATTCCTGTTGCTGTGACACACATTTTGTAAGTACATTTTATTTATATTGCACTTTTGCCACAAAGACAACATAAAAACAAACCAGACAGCAAAATATCCAACAGTGACAGGAACTGCTGAAAAGATCAAATGAGCTGGTTTTAAAACACTCAACAGAGTCGATCTGACGCAGCGACAACAGAAGGGAATCCAAAGACAAGGAGCGGCCGTTTGGAAAGGCCAGATTTCCTCTTGTGGTAATAAACGAATGACAACATGACCTTAATGGGAGCAAGCTCTTCACATGAGATATAGTGTTCACACAAACACAGTTGTGGGTCATGGCTGCAACAATTGTCACGTTTTTTTTTTTTTTTTTTTTTTGGGAAAACCGGCTATGCTGAGATTTTTGGTGACATTTCAGAAACTGAAAAGACGCAACGGCTGAATGCTGTGAATCAAGGAAGGTTTGGTTTTCAGCAAATGTTCTGTTTCACTTATAATGCCATACTTAGACAAACGCGGATGCATCATCATCAGAGAATCTCTTTGGTCAAACAGCTGCTCTTACAGCTACTAAATCCTTTCATTTGTGTTTTAGACACATGAACTGTTGGTGGATTTTTCCCTCCATCATGGATGTTCAGAATGTTTTGGCCTTTCTGTGCAAATGGCACCAGTAGACCTGACAAAACAAATGTAGAATAATTCTCTAAGAGCTTTGAATCTGCTTGGACAATCACTGAACCGGAGTTCCTGAAGGACCGCAAGAGAAATTCGAGATATTGTAAATTTAGATTTGATATTTTCCCCTTCTTTTGTCTTTGTTTTTTGTAATAAATCAGTCCATCCAACCAATCAACCAATTAGACAATTAGATTCACTCAACTGTCAAATCAAACTTCAGAAAGATGCTGTCTGACTTTCCTAATGATGTGAGGAGCAGGCAGGGGCAGATGGATTCATTCGTATGCAGATTTACTGACAGGGAGGAGAAAAACCAGGGAAGTGCAGAGAGTGGTCCAGTGGTCCAGAGGTTCCAGCGTGGTCAGAGGCTTTGCTGAAAAGCCAGATCAGTGTGTAAGGTGAGACTGTACAAGAAGATTGCATTATTTTCTTTTATTTACCATTATTCAATCTATGTTTGAATTACTTTCAAATACATTTGACATATGTATGTATTTTATTGTGTTTTTTTTCTCTTGTTTTTTTCCTTGTTGGAATAAACTGAATCAGATTTGATGATTCTGTGAGATTTTTCAAACTTTTTGGAAGTGGCTTTTTTCTCAGACATCCATAAATGTCAATAATTGTATAGTTTCTTCCAAAGTTCCATTCAGATGAAGCTGCAGACAGAAAGAGAGAAGAAGTCAGAGATCACTGAGACGGTTCACGTTTAGGTGAAGGTCTGTTTTGCTGTTTGCAGGGCTGACATGAGTCAGAGTTAAAGTGGAGGATAAGCAGGCATCATGTGTCATCAACAGCTTTCAACTCTACTCTTATTTTGGGGGGGGTTACTGCTTTCTGCCTCCCACCTCTAACCCTCCCTAAACCAACTCGCTCGCTGTGTGGCGTGAATTCGGCGCGAGCGTGCACGGCGCTGCAGCCTGCCGAGG
>BSAI01000106.1:18073930-18096838 GCA_036245035.1 Adrianichthys oophorus | reverse complement strand
GGTATGGAAGCAAACAGCGTGGATTTTGATGAGAACACCTCCAAACAGCTGTCCTCCCCGTGTCTGTGTTTGTGGTCCGGTCCCGTCTCCTGTGCAGAACAGCAGCAGGGGCGAACCATCACATTTGGTGCCCAGCGTGGGGGCGGTTGGTGAGCTGTCGAGCTCCAACTATCCCATGGAGCTTTTCTTCTGTCTTTTCAGTGCAATTTTGACTAACCTCATTTGCATCTGCTAATTAGATCCTGTTAGCATAATTCATACACATGACACCCTTTTTGAGGCTAATGAATAGATACATCTCCAGACAACTCACGAAGAGCTTTTAATGAGACTCTACCAACTTAAAAAATGCTTGTTAACGCACAGAGGAAAGTTGGGCAAGAAACTCAGAGGAAACTTGGATTTTGTTCCTTAAAATGAGGTGGGATTTGGAGGTTAAAACTTGCTAATGCAAAAACAGTTGGAAGGTATTAATTCACTCATTTGCTCTAAAGGAGTTTCTATACACACGAGCTGCCATTTCACTTAATTATAACGTGTCTTTCTCTTCACACTGCATAACATTTGAGACATCCATTCAGCTGACTAACATGAGAGGAGTCTACAGATGGATGGCTATCGATCAGAACTGTCATTCCGAAGTCTTCAACCACTCATGTTATTTATTAGTTTAAATGCAAAGCAGGGAATTTGAAATATTCATTAGGAAAATGTAAAACGATGTGACTCATCCTATGCAGATACGTTATTTTTCACAGAGTAAAAAAAAAAGAACAGGGCTTTCATATCAGGTTGTCAAAAAACCTTTCATTTATGGGGCGTCAGTTTTTCCATTTTTAGAAGATATTCTGAGTTACAGTTGTCAAAGGAATTGGTCTTAGATCTACAATAAAATTTGTCTTCTCTCCATTTCTTCTTGTTAGTCGCCTATTTTTGTGGTTTTTAAAATAATCGCAGCAAAACTATAGGAGTCTGCCTCACTTTGTCTAGCGTGGTTTCTATATTTCAGATTTATATTTGTGCCACAAAGAAATCAGCAAAATCTGGTGCCGGTTAATAGTTTTTTTCTGGTTTTAAATGTTCACTTTCAATACACTTCAAAGACTGAATCTTTGCAGTCTTTGCAGTGAATTGAAAGTGCAAAGACTGACTCTTAGAAAGTAAAGACCCTTATTTCAAGAAAGATTCTTTTATTTTCGGTCTTCTGAGAAAAATGATCTTACTAAGAACGTTTTTTAATAGGAAAATAATCTTAGTTTAAGCAAAGACATGAGAATGTTTGGTCAAACCATTTCGGCAGATTTCTTTTGCTTATTTAAAGAATTTTTGGACTCATTTTTGTCCAAAACTCATAAATGATGGATGTGAAAATGTTTTTTTCTTCGTCCTGAAAGTTAGACTATCTGCCTTTTTTTGTTGTTTTGTAAATATTTTGTTTCTAACTTTATTTTTTAAAAATTGTTCAATTTTGACTCAGTTTCAGTTTAACAAATTTAGGTTTTTTTTTATCGCCAGCAAAAAAACACGAGTTTGTTTTCTTTTCCATGAACACGTTTCCTTGGTGTTTCCGTCGCACACGTTTCTTTAGGACACAAATGTGCAAAGCGACTCGTGTTCATCAGTGCTTTAGATGACCAAAACTCGACTTCGCTGCCTAAAACATTAGGAATTCAATGTTTGCAGCTTCATCTGAGGAGCTGCTCTGGCCAGAACACCAGCTAAACTAAACATGAAGTCCAGAGAAGGAGCTTTCTGAGTCACCTTTATCAGCTTTTCCTGTAAATGTGTCTGATTTTAATGAAATGGATGAATTCATCTTGCAGTAAAAAGGATTTCTGCAAACACACTTTCATTTGCACAAACAGGCTTCCACATTTGGTGGCTCAGAGATGGAGTTGCTGTTGTTGAGCTGTGGAGCTCCACCTGGCTGATGAAGCGTGGACCCAGCGGGGGGCCTTGAATCATCTCGGCTGAAGCCTCATGGCTTGGCCTGGCTGGAGCCCTCATGATGTGATACGACGATGAGCCAGGCCTGAGTGTGTCTCTCTGAGTGTGGGTGCATTTGTTTCTGTGAGGCGCCGCCTCCATTGACTTGCTCTGTGACAGTGTGCATCCCCGCTCATGCGCGTGCGTGTCTTTGTGTGTCTAAAACAAGTGCGCTTGAATGTGTGTGTTTGTGTGTGATTGCTCCCGTCTGCTCGCTCCAACCGGTTGATCTTTCACATTTTGCACGGGCAGGAGGGACAGGAGGCTGCCAGGCTGCGCCCGAAGCCTGGGTACAGTACAGTTAGCAATGCCCGGCATTCATTAGCACCTCCCAAGCTGTCTGCACTTTTACCAAACGCGCTCTAGCTAGCTAACATGCACTGGCTCCCTGCACCCTGCTCTTGTCACCCCAGCAAAGGCCTTCACCATGCATTGGCTCGGCTCACCAGCAGCTGAGGCCTTCAGTCTTGGCTTGGGCCACTTCAACTTTGTCACAGTTCAGCTTAGTGACACAATGGATAGTCAGGCGACTTTGACAGAGTTCCTACAACTTCAGCGACTGTTTTAATAATCCGGAGCATGAAATTATTTTAATAAAAACACGCGGGGGAAATATTTGTTTACTGTAAACGTATTATCTTTTGAAGGCTATCGCAGGAGGATTTTTACTGGATGTCATACGTTTAAACCAATTTCAATCTGAACGTTCATTTTGGCGGATGCTAGCATGAAAGTAAAATTAAGAATGATAACATTTGTTTGAGTCTAATTAATCAGTAAGCGTACCAATCTTAAGAACCAAAACATGTGGCTAAATTATTTCATAAAAACTCAAAATGTTTGACTGGATTTTCTAAAGACCCAAAGAAAAAAGTGTTTTTAACATGTTCTTGTAGCATTTGTCTGTTGATGGCGGACATATATAAAAAAAATTAAGCTCCAGATCACATTTCTGAGCTTTTTTTTTTATTCAAATCGTTAGGAATCAGGTACAGAAGAAAAAACGCAGTTTGAAAAAGATTGTAATTGGGATATAGAAAACACACTGCAAGCTATGAAACTATGTCCCACAAAACGACAACTGTTTTTAGGTTTGGGCTAAAAATGACATAATCATCATAAAAAGACCACTGGTCGTAAAACAGATCAGAAGATGATCGGAGTGGAACTACACCATGAAAAACCAACTTTTTGAGCTTTTAAATGTTTTTTAATGTTCATTCCCAGGTCTAACAGGAGTTCGTTACTGTTGGACGCCGGTCTATAATGGTGGCCGGGCTCCTTGGAGACCCCCCCTCGGGCTGTGGACTCTTGTGCAGACGCCATCTGTTCATAGATCGTTTGTTTTTTGTTCCAAAGGTAATATATGATCAAATATATGGATATACTTCACTCTGAGAGGCCTCAGAAAAGCAGGGTATTCGCCTTTTAAAAGTATTCTTCATGGTCAGTTTTTGACTCGATGTGCGTTTGATTTTTACCTATCAATGTCTACTAATGTATTTATTTGATCAAAACGCTCTTCTTTTGCCTGTTTGTTTACTTTTTTAGACTTTGTTTTAACTCCGGTGTTTCCTCCACCGCGACAGACCATTCCGGTGGAAGGGGTTGTTGCAGTGGGATGTCCCGGTTTGGCTGCTTGCTTTGATCAGGGATATCACATTGGAATGTTCAGGAATCAGGACTGGGTCAACGCTGACATAGATATCTATCAAAATATAATTTCCTCGCATAAATATCAAGCAGGTTTCCAGTAAATGTAATAATACTTTAAGTTTTTTTAAGCTTTTTGATTTCCTTTTTTGTCTTAAGCTCTTTGTGTTGCTGTTGCATGAAAAGGGATTTATAAATAAAGTTTGATTAGATGAAAAGGTTCTGAATGAAACATGAGAACCGTGATAGATTTGTGATCCTGGCGGTGCGTATGGAAAGGTCTCAGGGGTCTGTCCCAATATTGGCTCCAAACTGCAAGACAAGGAGATTTCTAAGAATTTTTGGAAATGTTTTGGGAAGGGATTGATTCCCTTGTGTGAGTCACGTGGTCTCACTCTCGTTTCCTTGGAGTAGTGAATGTGCTGAAGAGTTGCCCAGTGCGTACTCTCTCAGAATAATCACAGGGTTGTTGTGGGTGTTTCAGACTGTTCTGAGTTTAGATTCTGTCAGGCAGAAAGTGAAAGAAATGGGAACGTTAGCAAATGGATGGAGACGCATGAAACTGTAGGGGGTTTGAGGTCAAAGCAGAGACGAGCGTTCAGGTTCCTCAAATGTGAACTTAAGCTCTTCAAATCATGTTGGGAGTAGTTCAACATCTTACAATAGAACTTATGTGCGACTCCAAAGGAGTTTTTGTGTTATTTTCTTCATTTGATTCAGTTTGTAACCAGTACACATGACATTTATACAATTTCATGTATGTATTTTATTACTTAGTTTTGTTTACCTTCATCCAAAAAGGTTTTTGTTCAAACAAATAAGAAAGAAAATTAACAAAAAGAAAGAAAGATTAAGAAAATAAAACATTAAGACTAACAAGGTGGTTAAGGCCCTTCCCTCTGCCACCCTGGGCAGAGCTGCACGTGACATTCATGAAAAAGAAAAACCAAAAAACTTTGTTAAAATGCTGGCTTTGCATTCATTTTATCTCCATAGCAACCATTTCATGTTTTTGTCGCCTGGGGGTGACGAACGGGTCTGTTTAATTTTTAGAAAATCTGCAAAAGTGAATTTTTGGATTTCCTTGGCAACAGAGGTTTTTATTAACCACGCACACATTCCTAATATGTTCATATTGTGGGTCATATTGTTTTGTTCATTTTGAGCCAATGATTCATGTATTCAATTTTTACAATATTTCAGTAAAAAATCTTTTGCGAACTCTCCCTGCTAACTCAGTTCAAAATCTACAAACTGTCAAACTAACTTTTTCTCCTCAAGAAGCTTCCCAATGATGTTGCGTTAGGAGAGTCCCTTTGGTAGGTCAAAACTTTTCTGAAATTTCAAGATGGCGGCCTCTTCCCAAGGTCAAAGGTCAGCAAAACTGTTTTTGTGGCGGTAGACTTAACTTGGTGACTTGTTTGGGAAATTTCATGATATTCGCTAAATACAATTTTTGTTTCCATTTTGGGAGAAAATGTGAAAATCTGCAAATTTCACACTTTGCCACAACAAGCCATAGGTTCTGTGGCCATCCCATGATGATTTCAAAATGTCCTTTGGATACACGAGTGTTTTGGTTTCATTAGCGGATTTAAACACATTTTTTTAGTTTTTTAGAAATTTTAAGAGTTTTTGATTTCATTTATTTTTTGGAACAATTTCTCCCAAAGTGATGTCATCTTTTTTTTTTTAAAATCAAAAATTCATTTCACCGGGTACTAGGTGTGTGCAAATGTTGGTGAGTTCATGAATATAGGTTGACGGTGACATTTTTTGCTCGAAAGCGCGAGATAAAGTTGATAAAACAATCAGGTCCTCGAAGTCCAACCTGACTCTTTCCTCCCAATAGTAAAAAGCCCCACTTCCTTTTGAGTTTCTTTTGTGTACATCTACGTAGATTGAAAAAATACTTGCATACATACACACACCCACAAATAAACGTTTTTACACATGAACAAACAAAAACGATCCCAAAAAAGAAGAAGAGAAACAGCTTCAGAGCTCCACCAGCATCTGCATGCTTTACACTCTGACAGAATTCAGGATTTTATTTTGAAATGTTTTGTATTTTGTACAGTTATATAGATGATTTTAAAATCCAGCATATTCCAGCAGAGTCTAATATCAAAGAAATGGGTTTGAAATAATAAAATAATGATAAAAAAAAATAAATAAATGTGTCTATTTGGTTTATGTGTGTTGTACTTAGAAAAATCCATCAGATCCCTTTGAAAAGTGTTTAAAAAAAACCATACTTACTAGATCAAACGTCTCCCAGCTTTCCAGGTCTTTAATGATATAAAGAAATCATTTAAGCAAAACAAAAAGGGTTTTACTATCACTAATGGGTGAAATTAACTCACGTTAAAATGAATTCTCAGACGCAGCCCAAAAAAGGAGCAGCAGAAAACCTTTGAAGGATCACGTCTTTGTCAGTTTTAGCTTTAAAAAAATGTTACTTGCCCGAGTGACAAAAAAAAGGTGATGTTTAATTTTTTGGTAATGTGAAGAAAATCACACCCTGAGGTGAAGTCACAAAAAGATCTCAATATTGTGTCATGCTATTAAGAGATTTTACCAGCACAGAAAAACTTCTCACCTGTACTTTTTGTTATAAAAATGAACTAATTCTCTTTATCACTTTAGCAAATGTGAAACTAGAAATCCTGTTTTATTTCACCAATATAAATATACGTTCAGATACGTGACTATGAAGGCATGTCTGTGCCGCGGTGCATTGGTAAGTTTACACGTTACTCAATCATCGAACTCTAATGACTTTTCTCAAGGAGAGAAGCGGCTGAGCAGCAGCTAGAAGGTGGAGTCGTACCGGCAGGATGTGTGTGTGACTTCATCCACGTTATCTCTTTGTTTTCACACTTTGGATCCTCTTTTAACACGCTCATTCTCAGATATCATATGTTCTCTCTCCTGCTTTTTTCCTTTCCGTGCTCCTCTCTCTTTCCCTTGCAAGTTCAACAGGCTGGGAATACCTCTGAGAGCTGCAACCGGGGTGCAAAGAAACCAGCAGGAGTGGGATTTGCCGGGCCTGGCACTTCCCCAGGCAACTCCATGAGAGCTTGATCTTCCTCATTATAAAAGTGCCTTGGAAAACTTCTGAAACACTTGCATTATTCCTGGGAGATGTGTGTGTGTGATTGACTGTGCAGCCTTTCCTGTTCAAGATCAAACCTAAAGGCCTATTTACATTCAACCTTATGCCACAGAAATGATGAAAAGTTACCTCATTAAGACCAACAAAAATGTCTTTTTGATATTATACTGCTATACAAGATTTAGATAAAACTAGACCAGTACGATAAGAACAGACCTTATAAATGCAAAGATTTGTTTGTTTGACAGAAAACGTGCACAGAATATGTCTACAGGCTTTGGCGGTTTGCCTCTGGGCTGATGGCGTCTTCCACGCCTGAGATTAACATGGACCATCGATGTCTAGACCATTGAAAGCTTTACCTATAATCTGAATATGACTGACTGACTGAATATGAGAACAGGACTGAATGACTCCGCCCCCATGGAGCTCCAAACAATAATAAACAGTCATTCTATTGGTCAGAATACCTTTTTTAACATCCTCTTGATCATCTTTTTCTTCTGCAGTTCAAGCCATTCAAGTTATGAACCGACAAATCAGAAGCCTTAATTAAAGTAGGTGGAGCCTGCTGGCCCAAACGTTTGATTGACAGGTCTCATGTAGCCCACTTCCAAACGGTAGGGATTTGGCCTTCCAACAAGTAAAGTCCTGATTGGCCAGAGTGGCTGTCACATAAATAATGACTCAGACCTAGCTTCAGCATGGCGCCCGTATTGTACAAAAATAGCGACCAAATTGACTTCCTTTGGGTGACGTCACACTCACTCGCTCCATTTCTCAGATGGGTGAATGGTCTTGATGTTGATGGTGAATAGAGGATAGACCGCGCCAAAGCATGGCTCCAAAATGATTGTAACTGGCTGGGAAGACAGGCGGGCTACTTAGCTATTGGTTCAGAGTGAAGACCTAATTTATAATTATGGAGGCAACGACTCAGCGTACGCTTTAAGGGAAGTAGATCTGCCTTATTCAAACTGCGCCAAAGCTTTATTTAAAGTCCCACTCTGATTATCTTCTGATCTGTTTTCAAAGTGTTCCCAGTGATCTTTTCATTGTGATTATGAGGTTTTTAACCAAAATCAAAAAAGCAGTCATGTTCTAGGACACGGTTTCTGCAGAGACCATTAGAACTTGTGGGCGGGACAGTTGCTGTGGAGCAACCCTATCCCTCTTCCCCTTCCTGTTGCTGAGAGCTTTCTGTTTACATGGTCTTCCTCTAAAAAAAACACTGAATCGTGGTGTAATGCGTGGATAAAACGGCTTTAGAAAATGGATGGACGGATGGAACATTTGTGTTGTAAAATATGTCCCTATGTGTGTGCAAAGATTGGGATGGGGTTCTGTTCAAAACTGCTGTTTGAGGCGCAGATGAAGTTCCTGTTCTGGTTGAGCAGCATCTCAAGGATGAGACAGAATATAAGGCCTCTCTTTGGTGGAGGTCTGATGTCATTTTGAAAACACCACAGCATTTTTCAAAGGTTTGGAAATTCCCATTCAGATGGCTGAGAGTTTTATTATTAGGATGTCCTTGTTAGATTTTGTTCTCCTAAAAAATAACTTTCTTCTTTCTTTTTTTTTTTTTTTACTTATTTTGACAGCTTTTAAACAATTTTGAAATTTGCTTTTATTTTGGAAGAGCTACAAATCTTTTTCCACTCATTCAGATGCTGAACGTGTTGGAGTGTGTTTTTAGGAGGACTTTTTTCTACCATTTTTTTCTAGATGTTTGATATTTTTTTCTGAATTCTATAGAGGGATTTGAACTTTATTTAATTTCCACCACCACCAGCAGCGTAAAACAGCTTATGAGCCAAACATTCAGGATCCCTCTGAGTTGGACCAATGTCCGTTCAGCCGAGAAGCCTGTAATTCACTCTGCTTGTCTGCGACTGCAGACACGACGGCGTGGTGCGCGCCTGCAGGCCAGCAGAAACGCTGTGTGGGCTTCTAGACTGAACGGTAATGCGGGTTGAAGGTTCACTCCCCGGGTTGAGGGGGCTCATCCGAGGCACAGCACCCATCAGTCTCATCCTTCATGAGCGCATCCATCTGTTCGTCGGATTGGCTGCAGCTCTCCAGTCGCCCTGACAAACACTTGGAGATGCAGTTTGTGGCTAATCATCTTCAATGGAAGACAACCCGAGAAAAGCTGTTCCACCACATCCTGCGGTGGAGGAGGTGGTGGGTAATGACACACAAAAGGGAATGTCTTTAACTAGTGAGGCCCGTCATTCTCAGTGATGAGCATCGATGGGGAGGAGGCTAAAAACTAATTAACACTTGAGTGCATGACAAGGCTGTCGCGTCAGTAAATGTTGAGGACTTTTTCTCTTGTGACTCAATTTCCCCTTCGGTATTGTCTCCAACAAACCCGGGATGAATGCTAATTGAAGTTTGTTTGGCTTAACTGAGCATATATTCTAATTCACCAGGCCTCAATCTCTCCAATTTGTGCTGTAATTCTGCAAAGAAGTGAATGATCTACTTCTCCGATCTGCAAACATCCGCTGTGGTAAAGCTGCAAAAAGACCACCCCTGACTTCCACTAATTTTAGTTTGATGCCATCCGCACAGGACAACCTGCTGGGCCTAAAACAGGTCTCCACCATCCCATGAAAAACAAGGAGTGGGCGAAAAGAAAGAAAGAAAGAAAGGGAAAATTGATAAATGCAGCAGCCCACGCCAGTTTTCTTCTCCAAGTGAACAATACCAACATTGTTCAGTGGGGGATCTGGCACGGCTCTCACGGTGGCGGGTGATTGTTTTGTAAAATCAACAACTTAGAAAAATAGATTTATAGGATTTCTGGCTCCGGTTCCCGTGGTGGGCAGGCTACATACATCTTTTTAAAAGTGCGATGCCTGACCACACAAACTGAGCGCAACGACCGCAGAGAGAAACCAATTGATTTCATCTATCACTTTCTCTCTGCGGTCAATTGGACTCTCCAAAGATGCTTTTGGTTTCCAGCAGATGTTGAGGACAAAACGCCGTCTCGGCTCCTTGGATCCTCCCCTAACCCCATATTCAGTGTTTTTGCTTTTGTCCGCCTTAACTGAGTCGCTCGCTCCATTTAATCGCCTGTTTGGTACTTATTGAAACAGAGCTAGCGCTGGAGGTTAAATACATCTTAATGCGTCGCGCTAATCCTTTCATTAAAAGAAGTGCAAGGCTGGTTGAAAGCTGCAAGATTGCCTCTATTAATTAGGAGGTCTCTATGCCCCGTAGCGCTGCCCGCCAAGCCGTGTGTCAGCGCTTTGAATGGTGGGAGAGGTTTACAGAAGAAGGGGCCGCCGGTCGTGCAAACTGCTAATACAACTGGCAGGAACGAAGAAAAGAGGAGCCAGAGTTTGATTTGGAGACGCATCAAAAGAAATCGTAGAATGGAGATCAAGACAAGGTGGATAAAAACAAATAAAAGAGGGCTAAAATTGTTCCTCTTTGCTGTAGAATCTGACTTGAACCATAATTCACAGTCCAACCGCCTTCATTTGAAGCTCATTAATGCAAATCCAAGTTGTAGGAATTTACCAGCTAGGATAATTTGTGTGTTTTCTTCACAGGGTGGAGAGCTGGCACCGCGGCCTTTTGATCCCGATGCTGCTGTTCCTGACTCCAGCGAGCAGAGGCCCGCTTGCCGTCGTGAGGAGGGCAGGCCCGGCGTGGACTCGTCTGGGCTGCGTGCCCACGCTCTATGGGTGGGTGCATGTGCTCACAAAGCCCGTAAACCTCGCATCCACACCCTCCTCCATCACCCGAACCCCTCTGTCCCTTTCTTCCTTCCTTCCTCGCTGTGCCACTATTCTTCCTCTTTATGCAGGTGATTAAAAACAAGCTTTTTTGTGACCTCACGGCAGCAGAAACGGCGTGAAAGCGGTGCAGCACAACTCAAACCGGATTTGGCATCAGCAAAAGTCTGAGGCCTTGGAGAAAAACTCCTCTCTGGAATCAGAGAAGCAGATTGCCGTCATCTTGAACACCGCTTTACCATCTCCCAGCAAACAACCCCCCACCACCACCTCCACCACCCTCGTCCCCCGCCCTGCTGCTGCACTTCGCTTTAATTTCCCGACACTTTGAAAGCTTTTCTCACTGTATATTTTATCACTTTTGCTTAAGACTTGCGCTCAGCTACGCCTCAGCTCCTTTTAAAACAAAGAGCCAAAAAAACAAGACAATTCGCCGCTTGGGTTCTCTCTGCTTCTCCTCCTCTCTAATCTCATTGTGAGCAGGCTTACTGGAAGGAGTGCACTTAACAGAAGAATTTCACACTGTATTAGAAAAATGCATCTTTTCACACCTGTAAATATCTCGTCTAATCTGCCTGCTTTCCAGGCCCCTCTGAAGGAGGGCCACATGCTGTACAGCAGAGGGAAGATGGTGGAATTTTCTTTCACTGCCAGGATGACAAATAGAGCAGAGAATAATGTTTGTGCATGCTAATGCTTCCGTTACAGGACCGGCAGGACGCTGACCCCAAAGGAAAACTCCTTGTTTACAAGTTACAGACGCTCATTCAGCATTTCCTCAAAATGGAAAAGTCAAAGAAAAAAAAAAAAAAAACAGAAAAGAAAAACCCATGTCTATTAATTCCCAACATGCGGCAGGGTAATATTATGTGATTGAAGTGTGACAAAAAGTTGTGAGGTTTATTTATTATTTTGTTGCTGCTGCGATGGAGCTGGTAGATCTGTGGGCGTGTAATCGCGCCGAGGTAGAAACACTCGAAGACAGACACACATTGCATCTCGCCATGCCAACAAGTTCAGGAGTGAAATCCTGTGGATGTGAGCACATGTAAAGTCATCATAACATTGGAACAAGGTTATCTGAGAAATGGCAGTTTATGTGGCAGTTTATGTTTTACCTCCATGAATAGAAAATATGCTGAGTGTTTTTGGAGGATTCTGCACAGGCGTGCACACATGTGCGCGAAGCTTTCTCCTTAGCAGATGCATGAAAATCGACTTGAACTTCGCACAACCTGCAACGGGTGTGGGTTTTTTAGGAAAGTAAATCCCTTTTTTTCCTAACGGCTTCCTGTTTGCTTTCCGGGATTGTTGGTCCACAAGTCCTGACATGCAGCTATTGACCGCCGCTCTGATCAGTGCCACAATTAAGTGGGCGGCGATGAGCAGGTGAAACTTCTAGAGGACCGGTGTCAGCATGACACCCCCACCCCCCCTTTCAGGGCCCCCAGATGTCTGTAATTGCCAATAGACTCTTCTGCTCCACCCCCTCCCACAACCCTCCACCTCCCTGCCGACCAGAGCAGGGCCAGCGTGGCGGTCGGTGGACCTTGGGAGAAAGTGGTCTCTGCCCCTCCCCTTTCTTCAGTAACACTCAGCCCAATGTGTTAATAGATCCAATGCCATCTTATTTTCGCACTTCTGCGAGACGGCAAGGGGCGGCCAGGCGGGATCAGCAATCTGCCTCGTTGAAAGAGCTTGAACAAGTGGAGGAGGACGAGCGGAGGGAGGGTGGGGACGGTGGCGAGTTCACAGCACTCCACCGAGGAGGTCAACAAGGAGGCAGGGGGCACAAGTTCAACTGTGCAGTACTGAATGGCGAGATCCGGCGAGGTGGTGGTGGTGAGTGCATGAAAGAATCTGATGACGTGGACGAACAAGAAAGAGTCCAGCCTCTTCAAACTTTTTTGGGACTGAACAGTCTAAGTCAGTCTGTGATTTTCGCGCTGAGACACATTTACAAGGAATTTACCAACGGTTTAAATACAGGATCCTTAGAAAAAGTCAGAAAATGACCCAGCAGTTCACAATGTTGTTTTAATGTTTTAAAATGTGAGGTTTGCTGTCAAATAAACGATTCACAAAAAAAAGGTTTTCTTTTTAGAAAAACCAAAAAGTGTAAACTATTTTGAAAAACAACTAAATGACAGATTTTTTTTTTGCCAGATTTGAAGAAAGATTTACCAAAAAAAACACAGAAAACTCCAAATTAGATCAATATAAATTAGAGCCTAAATGTTGCAGCAGAGCCATGCGTTTCTGTTGTGACCATGTTTTTGTGACAGTATTAATTGTGTGGGGGGTCATGGGACCTATGTGTCGGGGGGGGTAATTTAAATGTTTATATTTATTGAATTGTGTGCTTGACGGATCAGCTCAAAGTGTTTTTTATATATATAGGTGATTAATGTCAAATGTCAAATATTTTTCATTGACTGTTTAGTTTCTCTGTACAAAATCCAAGCAACCAAGTGAATAATTGATTATTCAGGCATGATTGAACCCATTTAAAAAAAATATTTAATAGTTAATAAATGCAAAAAAAGTTATTAACTAACAAATTAAGTTGATCCGCGTTGCTGTCTATGTCACTGATAGAATTTCAGATTGAAAGTAGCTCATTTGGTAAAGTAAGGGCCTTTCAATGACAAAAATGTTCTAGAAATAAATGGCAGCACCTACTGACAAACAAACAGGGTGTTTTATCTGTACATTACTAAGGAGTTTTTAAATCCTAATTAAAAATTCTGTTGAGAATTGGAGGATTTCTGGTTAATTTGTGGAAAAAAAATCTTCCTGAAAATTAAAATTCTATCGAAGGTGAGCTCATTTATTCCCAAACTGTTCTTTATTGTCTTTATACTTGCAAAACCACGGCCAAAGAGTTCAGTCATTGAGCTCTAAAAGCACAAGGAGGCTCTGAAGAACTGAAATAAAGTAAGAGATCATGCAACTTAAGAAAACTTAAAATACAGGCTAAAAAAATTCAAATGAAAAAAGTCCCTGAATAAATAACATAAAACAAACCTCTCATGTGATTTCAAATGATTTTTTTTTAGAAAACCTAAGAAAATCACAAAGCACTTTTACTTTCATAATTATTCATCTACCTGTTTTCTGTCCACATTTAATAAACATCAACATTTCTGAGGAGTTTTGAGTGTTGTTTTGACACAGCTGGAAACCTTTCGGCCAGAAGCAATCATTTAATATTTTTTTAAAAATCCTTTTAGTTTTGCTGCCTTCAGTCGTCTCAGCTCGTTTTTGCTCTAACAGGAACAGGATGCATCCATCCATACACAGAGAAAGTTCTGGAAGACTGTCCTGAGTTTTGTTCCAGCAGAGGAAGGAAGCAAATCTTATCCAAGTGCTTCCTGTAATTCTGATGGAGCATCACTTTGAGCCTGTAAGGAACAAATAAAGTCATCTGCTGGTTAGGATACTGGATGAACAGAGTAGAATATCTAGGAAATTAAGTAAGGCTCAAAATTCTCCTTCAAGTCCCACTCCGATCCTGCTCTGATCTTTATCAAAGCGCTCCCAGTGGTCTTTCAGTTACCAAGAATTATCCAAACTCCAGTGTCGTTTTCTAGTTTCTGCAGAACGACAGGAGTTCATCAGAAATTCACCTCTGAGTTGTGGGCGGGACTGTCGTCGCAGAGCAACCCCGCTCCCACTTCCCATCACCCACAGCTGAGCTTTCTGTTTACACGCTCTCCTGCTAGCTTACAGACCCTCACACCTGCAACCAAACATACAAAAATGACGAGGAAAACAAAGACTTGGATGCAGCAGCAGGGAGCAGCAACATTTGTTTTACCCAACAATTTTAATAAGGAAATCTTCACAAATGCAACTTTAATTTTCTAAATAGATGTCCTTCATCTGAAAGATAATCCAAGAACCTGTTACAAGCACAAAAAGACATTTTTGAGCCTTGTAGTTTCAGGTCTAAGTGCTGATTGTAGTCAAACCTCTTGATGGTTCTCAAGATTGTTGGATCTGAAGCTTTTTTTCTTTGGTTTGCTGCTGTGGTTTTCTTATGATTTAACTGGAATCCTTTATGCAAGGCTTTACGTTTGGAGGAAGTTTAAAATCAAGTTGAAGTTGAATTTGCCAGGAAGACTTTTTCTTGAGACGGCTGACAAAGAGGAGAAGCAATCATCCTTTCAGATCCTCTCATCTTCGGATCTTCCTACGTAAAGGTTAGAAATATCAGGAGAAATAAAAGTTCACATGGATACTCGGAGGTGTCAGGGGGAGGGGGTGGAGGAAGAGCAGAGTTTGGCTTTGAGCCAAGTGTGTCTCAAGCATTTTGGGTCTTCACCTTCTGCTGCCCCTGTCAGGATGGTCATGGTCTCCCTCTCCAGGCGTCAGAGATGCAAAGTGACAGCCGGGGTGGCTTCCATGTCAGCGAGGTGAGACCAGGCTCTCCGGCGAGATGCCCTGACCAGGACCACCCCTCTGGGTCTGCCTCGTGTGAAAACAGAAAAAAAAATCCTCACGCTGCAGTGTCTCACCATGATTATATTGTCAGTGCCCCCCTCCTAACCTGTAAGCTATCCCTCCTCCTCCTCGTTTCTGCCGTCCTTCAGCCTCTCAGAGATCCAATGGTGGCAGATTAGGATGCTGTCATCGAAGTGGCAGAGCGCTAAAACATCCATTAGGCTTTTAATTGAAGAGACAGAGGATGGGAAGGGATCACATGATGCGCCGTGCGCGGCCATGACAGAGCTCGTTCTACAGAGGTGAGAAGTGACAGAGACTTGTCAAAGGTCATAGTCAGCCAGAGGCCAGCCCCGCTGTGCTGTCAATCCTCGCTGCTCTTTTGTGGCGGCGTTCATCGATGCAAAACATATAAGGCACTCATGCTTTTCTCACACCTGACAATTTTCACCAGCAGCATGCTGCAGACGTTTGTTCAGAGATCCTCCGTTTTCAGACCATGTCTTGGACCATTGCTTTACAGCATTTTTACCAACGATGCTCCGCTAACTTGACATGAAGTCATTATGTACACTGATGATTTAACCATTTATTCATCTGCAAGCTCTATAGATCAACTTAACCTAATAACAGAGAGGGAATTACAGCATATAGTACAATGGATTGAGCAGAATGAGCTAGTTTTAAACAGAAATAAAACAAAGTGCATGGTATGTGGCTCTAAATATGCTGTAAGTACAAATCCAAAACTAACCCTAAGTGTAAAAAGAATAGCAATAAAGCAAGTAAATGACAGGAAAATTTTAGGAATAGTTATTGATGGTAAATTCAGAGCAGCAAGGGTAGCACTGGGGTGCAATTATAGAACTAACATCAATCATATGCAAAAACAATTACACTGGCTACAAGTAAAAGATGTATTTATTATTGCTTTTTATCAGGAACATTTTTGTGATAAAAACACTATTCATTATACGCTTCATTATTTATAGAAACCACAAATTACAGAACAAAATACACAGAACTTTTCTACCATACATGCGAAGAACCAACAGCAAACTAATAGCATTACACAGACTGTTCTGTACAGAGGAATTCATGTTGGAATTCATGACCAAAAACGATTTCACAGTCAAAGAGCAAAGTTATTTTTAAATCATCATTAAAAACAGACTAAGCTGAAATGAAATAAGCATACATTGATAGTGTGTGGCTGCATCATTATATTGGGTTGTGTGTGTGGTGGTTAGCTGTGGTGTGAGTGTAGTTGGTGAGATATTGACCTGAATGACTCTTTAAGTGTTGCAGACCTCTGAGCTAAACACAAACAAAACAGAAGTTATTGTCTTTGGGGCTAAAGAGAAGCCGTGGCTACAGAGCTTCAATCTATTCGTCTAAAAACCACCAACCAGGCGAAGATTCTTGGGTGTCGTGATGGCCTGTCTGCCAGAAGATACGCTTGGAAGTGATGCTGCTGGTTTGCAGAGCTTTAGCTCCCAGTCTGTACCAGCCAGACCTCTCCAGTCATCCGGTCTTTTGTCAGTTCCTAAAGTCCAAACTGAACAAGGAAAAGCTGCATTCAGATTCTACGCTTCATAGATCTGAAACAGACTTCCAGAAAGCCTTAGATCAGCTGTAACAGTTGGTTTAAATCCAGGTTGAAGCCCCACCTGTTCTCATCTGCATTTAAATCATTTTTATTCAAAAGTTTACATCCACACCGTTACTTTAGGTTTATTTTGAATTCAGATCTTTTATTTTAAGGATCTTTATTATTTCTAAGAAATGTGTCTTTTATTTTTTATTTAATGTAAAGTCCCTTGAGTTGTCTTTGTACAGAACTTGTGCCACGTGTTTAAATGAACTTGCCGATGCTGACAGTGAATATAGGGGAGGGGTGTAGATTCTACGATGTATGTGCGTGGGGGGGTGATTTGGCCTCCCAACAATTTTTATAGACATCAAGGTCTTTTTAAATGGCGGTTCGATCAACACCTTAGGAAACCGTGACGTTTGTTCACTTTCAGCCTTTTTACAGCAGGCATGGATCCAACCATCACAAAAAAATCTACAAAAAAAAAAAGATTGAGTGAATTACTGAGAATACTGAGTCAGAAATCAAACAATTTTTTCCTGTTTTAAGTTAAAGTTCTAGCTTTGTTTTTGTGTTTCACTTTAGGTTAAAATGCTTCTTCGTTTGCTCTTGTTATTCAACTAGAGACCAGACAGAGAGAACAATGAAGCCTTTTGGATAAATTAACAGCAGAAGTTAAGCCAAATGAACATTTGAAACATGGGGGTGGAAGCATTATGGTTCTGTGTTTCCTCCTTCTGCAAATAAATTATAAATGGGTTATAAACAGAACAAATCCAAAAAAACAAAAGAAGGAATTTAATTAACGAATTATTAGTACGCAAAACTTCTGTATTAAATTTGACAAAAAGGAATTTCAAAGGAAATAAACTGATAACCAACTGACTTTTTGAAAAAGGAATTAATTTGGATATATCTGTGTATATATAGCTAAACACATATATTTATTTTTTGTCTTTAATTTATTAGTTCGTTAGTTTGGTTGTTTATGTATTTGATTGCTTAAAATAAACCAATTCCCTTCTCATTTTTTTCTCCAGACTGATGAACAGAAGTAATCAAAAGTAAATTAAAACACTTACTTTCTTAAACTAGTTAAGTTAGAAAAATAAAGAAAATGGTCAAATATTTTGTAATTAATGTGTCGCACTGAGATGTAAGTCATGAATATAAAATTCCAATTTGATCAGGGAATGTAATTTTTCCTATTTATATTGTGGAAATTAAAAATCTAGACGACAGAAAAAACATCCAGACGGTCAGAATCTGACAGCAAATACATTTTCACTTCATTTCCAACTTCTCAAAAGAATAGTCTTTACTCTTTCAATAGATTGATTAGAAATAATTAAAAGATTCACATTTATTCACAATGCAAAAGTCCAAGTTCAAAGCTAAATATTTGTTGTGTTACTTTACTTTTTTTCGGGACATCGGAGGATTGTCAGACTCTTGGATTCTCACTGAACCACAGCCTGGCAGACGCCTGCCACTGCGATCTCCTTTCAGTGCTGCTGCTCATCTTTCCTGGTCATGTTGGGTTGGCCCTTTGGAGTTCTGTCCACACTTGGGGGCTGTAATGTCCCAGTTTGTGCTGGTCAGCGGGGTCGCTGTCCACACAGACAGCGGGGTCTGTGGCTTCACAGCAGGAGATGGACACTGGGAGGGGGTTGTCAGGGGTCCACTCATCTCCAGATCCAAGCCAAGCTCTCCAATGCCAAGCCGCTCTGTTAGGCCACGCGACGGCTGTAGCTCTGGCCTTGACACCCCACAGTTATGGAGGCATAAACTGGCATGGACCAGCGAGCATGTCCTCATGTCACTGCATATGATTAACTGGACCATTGAGCAGCTTGGCCTGGGAGAGGCCCTGGTCCTGGGCACCGGTCCACAGGGCACAGACAAGGACAAGCAAGGAGTTGCCAAAATGGCAGCAAGTTTCTTCTCTTCTTTACATTTCATAAAAATTCTGCTGACTTTGACAAAAATACGCTTGTCCCTAATTGCATCAGAGACAGCCTCTTGCCAGTGTCAGTGTCTCACACTTTCCCGCGCTCACATATAAACGTGCAAAATTCTTCAGATGCTCGCTAGTCAGGTTTTTACAGGTACAAAAGGTGATAGTGAGCCAAATAAATGTATTCTAAGAGAAGCTTCAGGTGCATCACATTAGGAGGATTTGCTCTAGGAAAATATATAATGATGTAAAGGAAACCAAAAATTCCAAATATTCAGTTTTCCCTGCTCTGTTCTGTCTGTCAAATCAACAACCCAGAGGCGACCCCGAGGAGAAATGTTTGAGCAGCACAGGGGTCCAAAAAGCTGCTGAGAAACATGATCAAGAGATGCCAAACAGCGTTCATTGCACTTCTTCTTGATCGCTGTAGAATGGACCCCAGAGGCATGAACCCCTGTAAAATGGACCCCTACCAAATGGGCTCCTGTGGAATGGCCCCTAGTGGCACTTAACACTTGTGGGATCAGCTTTGGTGTTTTGTTTGTTCCTCAGTGACTAGAACCTGTGAGAAAATCTGCAGAATTCCATCCCGTGACAACTGAATTAATTTTTTTATGAAGTGCTGGTCCACACCAGAAGTTTTCTTGAGATTCTCCTCAAAAGGCAAAAAACACCAAACAGCATCAACTATCTCAAAAGACCAGAGAAAGATGTGGTTTCATTAATCTCCTTGTCAATCTTCAGGACACACATCAAGAAAACTTTGTCTCCATTTAGAGCTGAAGATGGAGCTAAAGGCAACACCGCTGGGTGTGGACGGGCAGGAGGAGTCGGGTAAAAACCGACCCGAAATGTTTCAGCAAAGATTCATCTTTTTTGGCAGAAAGACGGCAAACTTTGATAAAATGATCTGAACAAAAGCTGTCTTCATCCTGCCTGTTTACCCTACCCCCTTACCCCAGGTCTGCAGAGCCTTCAAAGTCCCTCGCCATTACCCCCCTCCACCTCATCTTCCTCCTTTCCCCCTAAGGGCAATGTGGCATTTTGCTCCTTAGCCGGCCGCCTCCCTGCACTGTCACTCTGGATGGCTCTGAGCATGCCGTGCCCTGCTGTGATTGAGCATTTGAGCATTACGAGGTGTTTCACGCCTCTGTGCGTTAGGCCCGACAGCAGGGAGGGCGGTGGGTAAATGATACGAATAGATGGCAAAAGCATCAAGACCGGGTCAGAACAACACGACAGTCAGACATAAACATACAGGACAGTACGTGCGCCATCACGTGCCTGCCCACTGCTAGCACCTTTCTGGAAAGTACACTGGGATGGAAACAGGTGCATCAACTCAACACCTTGGATGGCTGACATTGTCTTTACTCTCCGTGGTTCGGGGCCTTGCTGAGCTTTTTATTCTACTTCACAGTTTTCTGTGTTCATCATGCAGTCCTGAACTGAAGGACCACATTGTTTTCACAGTTCTTCTTTCTTTCTACACCTGCCACATACTCAAAAACTCACCTACATTTGCACGAACCTTGTACCTGGAGAAAATGAATGTTGGACAAAAATGATGACAGCACAGCAAGAGACAATGTCAAAAGGTGGATGAGGCCAAAATCTCTTGTGTTACTAAAAAAAAAATTTGAAAATCCTCTAACAAAATCAAAATGCACATGTCGGGGATATTCCAAAGAAGTTTTCTAATTATTATGGGATGGCCATAGGACATATGGCTTTGTGGTCCAATTTGTGGCAAAGTGTGAAGGTTGCTGATTTCTACTTCTGCTACGCGAAATTTCACACACATGCTGCCAATTTAAGGCTACAACCACATTTTGTTGACCTTTGACCCAAGAAAGAGGCTACCATGTTGAATAAGAAAAGAAGACTTGTAGTACCTTCTGCAAATTGAAACTCCTTCTTGGGATTTTGATCTATTGCCTCCTAACTCCTCGGGAATCTTTGCTAAGCCACTAGGGAAAAAAAGTAGTTTTTTAGAAGTTTGTAGATTTTGAAAAGCATTAGTGTGGCGAGCTCACAAAAAGTGGCGTTCTGCTATTACTTTTACTGGAATATGGTAAGATTTGCTACTCTTGTCCCTGGCTCAAGTTGAACAAAATCTTTTGTCATATTATATGAACATATTAAGAATGTGGGCGTGGTTATGGAAAAAATCCCTGTTGCAAAGGAAATCCAAAAAATGTACTTTAGTTGATTCTTCTAAAACATAGACTTTTTTGACTCCCCCAGACGACCAAAAAGTAAAATCGTTTTTATGGAGATAAAACCATAAAGGCCACCATTTTGAAATGTTTGAGGGGGGGGGCATTTGGTGAAAAAAATTTGTGTTTGAAAAAACTTGAAGTTTTTACATAAACTACAAACGGTGGACGACAAGTTCCCTGCTCCGCTCCATTGTGATGCATCCACTTCCAGACAAATAGATCCATGAACGTCTTTGTTTTCCTCGTCTGAGCTGGAGTCTGGATCAGTGCTGTACGGCTGGATAGCTCCAATATTGCTCGCCATTTTTGTTGCACCGCTAATGTTAGGTTGGGGTTGTAAGGGTCTGTAAGCCAGCAGGAGTGAGTGTAAACAAAGGTATGATGGGTAAACAGCGCAGCAACGGTCACATCCACAACTCAGAGGTGAATTTCTAATGAACTCCAGTCGCTCTGCAGAAACTATGTCCTAAAGAGCGACAGGTTTTTTGAATTTGGCTAAAAACGCCACAAACATAAATGGAGTATACTTGTATAGCGCTTGCTTTTCTACCTTTCCTAAAGGCCCAAAGCGCTTAACAGTCACAGTCTCATTCATTCACCCATGCACACACTGAAAAAGAGACCACTGGGAACACTTTGAAAATAGATCAAAAGTGTAGAGACAAAATGAAATTGGACCAATCCAAAAATGAAGCAAAGACAAAGTAAAAAAAAAATGGGAAAAAAACGGTGAACACTAAACTGTATTCAAAGTTCCAAAGAATTATTCCAAGGGGAATCACAATATTAAGGCCTGTTAATTTTGTTTTAAACCAAATATTTCAAACCTTTTTGAAACCTTCATGTTACATTTTGAATGAAAACAACATTAGTTGGGAGGTTGACACCATTCCAAACCCATTGCAAGCAACCAGTGTGTTTGGCAAAGTCACCAGTGAGTTCAGAGACCACAACATTGAACCAACAGCAGCCAAAGATAAAAAAAAGTGTTCAGCTATGTAAAGGAAAACGTAGACAAGGACTTAATAAATTGTTGCTTAATTTCAGTCAGACCCCCTTGTGGTAATGGTGTCATTCCTTTACAATATTTTATGCATTTCTTGAACAGAATCAAGCAGTTTATGTAAAATTTCTACAAATTGTAAACTTGTGTCATGCATGGATAAAAACAGAGCTTCCTTAAGCTGCTGAGAGTTTGTAATTAATGTGCTGTGACGAGGGGCTTCTGACCAGTGACAGTGAAAGACCACCTACTGGCTTTTTAATACTGCCTGTCACTATGGGCACAGGACAGTCGATAGTGGTCTGTGGGTGAACGCATCGCCACATACGCTGATTAAAAGTGATCAAATCAAAATTAAGGCTGTTTTATTCATGAATTTTAAATCTTTAATGAAGAGATCCTGCAATTTAGTAGCAGTGATGTGTGTTTGAAAATGGAACAAAATAAAAACTGCATTTTACAGAAAATGTTACAGAACAACAGAACCGTAACACGGTCTAATAACATTTTTTGCAGATTTTTCTGACTGGCGGGTCTTTTATCACTCCATTCTCACCTATGACCCTAAACTGATTACACACCTCTAACCCTGTCGACAGCTAACAAAGACATAAACACAAAACAGTCAAGAGAAAAAAAGCAAAATCTGAAACTTTTAAAGCTAAAGAAGTCAGTTCACTCCACCTGTTTTAAGAACGTCTTATTTTCTGACTTGCAAGAAAAATAATCGTGTCAAGAAATGTTTTCAATAACAAAATGATCTTAGTTGTGACAAGAATTTTTTTCCAAAAATAATAATTTTCAAGACAGTTTTTCTTAACTCATTGAGTGTTCTTTGCTTATTTCAAGAAAATTTGTCAAATGTTCTAAATTTTCGACTTGTTCTATGGGGATCTGTTTAGCATGCTAAGAAATAGATAAAAACTGCATTTCACGCTCCTTGCTACAATAAAAGATGTTTTTTCTGTTGTTAAAACAAGTTTTAAAAATCTGCCAATGGGACGAGTAGAATTTGACTTAAAATAAGTTGTGATTTCCTGCCCTTTTAAGACCAGATTTAGTCTTGAGAATATGAACACATATATTTAGGTGAATTGTTCTGGTAATCGGAAATGAAAAACACACAAACAACAGTTTTTCGTCTAAATAAAAAAATTTGGTTTCTTTATTTACCCCC
>BSAI01000106.1:18035673-18073051 GCA_036245035.1 Adrianichthys oophorus | reverse complement strand
TGTAGAGGGAAGGGTTAGAAGAATTCTTGTAAAATCAAAGGAAATAAAAAATACTTTGAAAAGTTAAAAAAAAAAAAAAAAAAACTATAGGGAAAAGATAAACTAAAATATACATTTTGTAAAAAAAACAAACAATGTAAAAGGTAAAAAAAAAACACTTAAATTTACGATGTAAAGTAAAGTAAAGACTAAAAATATCATGCAAAGCTAAAAAAAAACATTTAAAGCCTTTGCAAAATTAAAAAAGCTAAAAATACTTTACAAAGCTAATAAAAACATAAAAAGTCTATGTAAAAACACTTGGAAAAAAACACACAAATTCAATGTAAATAAAGAAAATACTAGGTAAAGTAACAACAAACCTAAAAAAAAAAGGTTTTTGAGCGTAAATGACTAAGAGTATTTGTACTGATATTATGGCTTCTGTTTAGCGTGCTAAGAAATAACCAAGATTATAGCCAATTTTAATGAATAGTTGCTACAAAGTTAGTTTTCTCTTTTATCAAGTTCAAAAAGATATTTCAACAAAAATTTCAACTAAAATACTTGGTAGGATGGTGTCCTTTCTACAGTGTATTATTAAAAAATATTTCGCTCCAAAACATGAAGCTGCATTAGTCGTTCAGCGGGCATCCCCGTTTCCCTGTTTAATCCTGCGTCACAAAGTGCCTGTTGTGGTCTGTCACTGACATTGTCTTTATCGGCCGGGGCTTTCTCTGACGGTCTCAACATACCAGTGACATGTTTAAGCCTGACTGAGCAAACATTCCTGTGTTCCTCTACACCTGTAGTATGAAGGGCCCAAATGGAGTGAAGCACTGCGTCATATACCAGGCACCTTGTCACGCTGAGATCCTGCTTCGTGTTTCCCCGTCTCCTCTGCTCTGGGAGGAAGCAGCTTGTCTCTGGATCAATACAGACATCCCAGCTTTTGCCTCCTGGCTCGTCTCTACACGGCAAAAAGAAGAATTCTAAAGCAGGAGAAGAAGAAAATCACTGTTAAGTGATCTGCCCATGTAGCTAGTTATTTGACTCAAAAGAAATCGCATATCAAAATGTAGAAGCTAGGAGTTTCACACAAGCATTCAAAAAGGAAAAAATGATCCAAAAAAATGGATGAATAACTTACAATTGAATGTTAGTCAGTCCAATGATGAGTATTTCCTTCATCTGTGTTTCTTGAGTTTTATTAACCTAATTGTAATTATTTTTGATGACAGTGACAAAAAAACTGTAGAAATAAAGCAGTGGGTGGTGTTGTGTAACCTGCAGGCGCTGCCCGTCCCCACCCTCGCCACCTTCCTTTCACCTACCCTCCCTTACTGAGCAGCTGCCACACACCCCTCACTCTCCCCTTCTGCCCTGCCCCCCTGGTAACAGCTGCATGTGACAAAATCACAAGTAAAACACTTTTTTCAAAATGGCCGCTTCTCTGTTGGTTTTATCTCCATAGCAACCATTTTATGTTTGGGTTTCCTGGGGGTGACAAACAGGCCTGTGTCATTTTTAGAAGAATCGGCAAAAGTACGTTTTTGGATTTCCTTGGCAACAGAGGTTTACTGTTAACCACGCCCACATTTCTAATGTAGTCATGGTGTATATTATATCATTTCGTTCAGCTTGAGTCAGGGATTTGTTTATTGAATTTTCACAATATTCTGTAAAAATGATGTGAGCAACAAAGGACCACCACTTTTGCTAGCTCGCCATGCTAACATAGTTCAAAATCTACTTCTATTTTCAACATTTTTTCTAAAAATGTTTTCTAATTATGCTCGGGAAGATAGGCAGCAAAAGCTCAAAACCCAAAGAGGAGTTGAAATTAGTAGAAAGAATTAAAAAGGTGATTTTTTTTTTAGGTATAATTCAAGCCTACCTTCACCCAACAGCAGCCAGGACAGGCTCCAGCAACCCCATGACCCCCAAAGGGATATAGCAGGTTAAGTTTCAGGATATGAATGGATCCCATAAGAGCCATATACCCAAAATTCTTTTTCTCCAGATACTAGGTATGTGCAAATTTTGATTATTTAACGGCGGTGACAGAATCGGGTTCCTACAGTCCAGGACTGCTGCAAGACACACTAAGCCGAAAAGACTCATTTTAGAGCAAATGTGAGCAAAATGAGAATCCGATCTCAGTACATAGAATCTAAACATGTATTCTTTTTTGTTTCCAAAATAAAGATTATTAGCAGTCAAACTTGTCAACATTTGTTGAAACTTAAATAAAATTTAGCAAAAGATTACAACACAATGTAAGATTTTTGTGTCTTTAATCAAGTTTTTTAAGATCCTAGCTCTTCATGAGATGAAAAATTCTCCACTTTTCCGGTTTTGAGAAAAGCTTGGAAAAGTGTAGGGCAAAGAGGGGTTAAAACTTCAAAGCTGCTAAAATATCTGGAGTGTCTACTTGAAATATTTGCAGGAACAAAACAGTTTGCAGTGTCCTGAGGACTCCAATGCTTTCTTTCTCCTTTCCACATTTCCACACCTTCGTTGCAGCGTTCTTCGTATTGTAATTTATTTTTTCATGGTTTCTTCTTCAACTTTTCCTTTTTTTTCTTGATTCCATTCCTCCGTCACTCTCTCCCACTCTCCCGAGCTGCCTGCAACCCTGGGGCTTGACAAGCTGGCCAGTCCGTTGCATCTGCCAGCACATCTTTAGCAGCTTGGCAGTGAGGAACGTCCGTCACAGGTTGTAATCAAACCTGCCTGGAAACTGAGAAGCAGCGAGGAGGAGGAGGATGCGAAGGGAGCGCATGTGAGGGGGAGGGTGTGCAACCCCCCCCCTCCACTTCTGCCTGATTAATCATAATGTAATTTTAATTAAAAAGCACAGTGTCAAAGGGTTTAGCTGCCTGAGAAGTGAGCCCAGATTGCCACGCAGCAGCAGCCCCCTCAGTCTGCGGGCAGGAAATGCGTCCTGACAAATTCAGCCGGCCGAGCCAAGAAAAACAAAGGCCACCATTACCAGGATATTGTCACTGAGAGAGGAGCAGGGAAGAGCGGTGGCGGTGGGGTGATGAGGGATGGGATGAGAGGGAAAAAGAAAAAAAAAAAAGGTTGGGGGTCACTGTCATGCCAATTGGTGCTCAGCGCAAACGCCCGTGTCAGGAATGCAGAGAGAAGCGGCAGAAGTGAGGTGTGAGGGACTCTGGCATCTTTTTTTGTCAGGAGATGCTGGAAGCTTTTGTTGGCGCTCGCCGCTGGAGGCGGGAGCTTTTTGTTCCTTAAGTTTGTTTACATCTCAGGTCCAGGAAGTGTCCTCTCGGTGTCAGGCCGGACTACGGTTACTCCACCTGAATCGGGGTTGCTGTGTGCCGCGGCGCCGGCTCCGGGGCCTAAGCGTGCCTGAGATGATGCAGCCGCTCCGGCCTCAGCGAGGGGGAGGCCAGAGGGCTGCAGCCAAGGTCAGGGAGGGGTTCTGAGGAGACGTGGGGTGTCAGCATGGCTGAGCTGAACGCAAAGCCAAACACTTGTGGTGACATGGCATCACCCTGGGTCATGAGTGCAGATTAGGAGGATTACAGACATGAGTGAATTGAATCTGCCCATGAGGGGGCAGATTCTCTGAGGAGGATTTGAAAAATTAAACATAGATTTGAAAATCATTGAGAAAGAACTGAAATGGGACGACTGGTTGTAGTTTGTTTTAAACAAATAAACACAACTGAGGGTAAAACCAGATCAGCCAAAGTGAGACTATGAGGGAGATATGGGAGGAAAGGCAGAAGCTCATTCCCTCCCCACTGCTTTTGAGGGGTGGGGGGTGAAGGAGCCAGGCTGACACCCGATGACCTTTTAGGAGGGAAGGAGGGGGTTCACCAGCGTCCGGATGGGGTTGGTGGGTCCCGGGTGTTTTTTTGGAGGTGAGAGACCATGAAGCTCTAACAAGTCTTTGATTTCTCCCTGCAGGTTTCCCTCCTCAGACGAGTGGTCTTTGAGCAGCAGGAGACCCTCTGAGGCGGTCGCTCTGAGAGGGGAGGAGCCGCTCACCGCTCGCCGCTGATCTGCTGGAAGTGCCCTCCATCAGCCAGTAAAAAAACACACAGATGATGACAAAAATGAGCTTTGCTGCACCGAGTTTTAAACCAAAGCTGCTGATTTTCATGGTCAAAACAATAAATGCAGATTTTCTTTGCTTACACCACAAAAAAAACTAATCTTAAGAAAGTAAAACAACCGTGATTTTAAGGAAAATGGTCCTGTTTTCTGTCAAATAATCTGATCGGAAAGTTTTTCAACATAGTCTTATGTGTTCTATGTTCTATGTTCTGCCACCAACCCACTACCAGTACCAGAACAAAGTCATCTTATTTCATTCCCTTTACTGTAGAAAAAAAACTTGATTTAAAACTCAGAAAAGCCCTCAAATGTTTGGTTTATTATAAAAGATGTCATTTTAAAGTTCAACAATTGCTGAGAAGTTAGACTGGTGTACACAGTCATTATGTTGGAAACAAAAATGTAGATTTATGTTCTAGGAATACCCTACAGAAAGAGGTAGTCTAAAAACAGGAAAAGAACACTAATCTTAAAACTATTAGAATGAAATGATATGTTCCTGCAGCAAGTCATTTTACTGAACAGAAAATCAGACTTCAAAACCTAGAAAGAAGAAATTCCACACAAGCATTTAAAAAGGAAAAATAAGGTAAAAAGATAAACTGTTAGAATTGCTAAAAACTGAATTTTATAAACATCCATCCATCAAAGCACTAATATAATTTAGAAAATAAAATGAATGCCAGTCTAACTTGTCAACATTTATTGAAACAATAAAAAAAGAAATTCTTAAAATGGATTATAAAAAATTTGAGTTTTTTCTGTTGTCAATCGCCTGGAGCAAACATGGACTCTTAAATGATAATTTCCTTATTTCTAGATTGCAGGTCTTAAGGAGACAAAAAAAATCTCCATTGTACTGATTTTGAGAAGAGCTTGTAAAGGTGTAGAACAAAGAAGTTAAAACAACTTCAAACCAGCTTAAATCTCTTTTTTTTGTTTTTTTAAATAGGATCAATAGTTTGCGGTGTATCAAGTTCTTCACATTTTACTCTAAAATGAGTCATTTCTACTGATTACACTAGTTTTTTGTCACTGTAATCACAATAAACCACAATTAGGTTAATAAAAAGTAAAAACTACAATCCATTTGCTTTGAACTAGCAAAAACACCTCAGTTTTAGTCATTCTAACAGTTTGCTTTATTTGCTTATTTTTCCTGTTTTAAATACTTGTGTTGAACTCCCTGTTTTTGATACTGCATTATGAGATTTATTTCTAAGTAAAAATGACTTGCTGCATGGACAGATCATTGCACTGCTTTAAGGTATTTTCTTCTTAAGATTAGTGATCTTCTGTTATTTTTAGGAATACTCCTTTTGCAGTGACCATCATTTAGGCATTCATTGTGACGTCCTCTTGACTTCTGTAAATGGAGTCATTAAAGATGAACTAGTCACCTCCCATTCATTTCTATGTCCCACTTTCACAGGTTTATTATCTAATTTGTCTCCATTTAGTCTTTTAGAACAGAAAAAGCTGACAAGTGTTGTATAGAGACAGTAATGAAGTCCCTGTGTGATCTGATGCTCTCCATATTGTGGTGTGATCAGAGAGGCATACTCCAGCAGAGCACACACCCTCTCAAGACACTAACAAGGGTTTGAGGAGCCTCCTCCAACTCCAACGGCTGCAGACACAAAGCACGCCGCCAACCCCACTAAATGGAGACACAAGTGAGACAGATGACATCTTAAACAAGCTTTAACGTGCAGGTAGCGCACAAAGCCGCCAGCTCCATCTTTATTTACATGTCAAAGGTGCCTGCTTCCAAACGCAGCGCTGTGGTGACTGATTAGATAAGCGGGGCATATGTGTGGGTGTGACACAAAAAAGGAGATCATTGTGAGGAGGAAATTCTGCCCATTAGATCGTGGAATCGAGGATGGATTCCCCTCAGCCACTTCTTTCAGCTCCAAACTCCTGGCACTCCACCTCTTGGTTTGCTCCGAGCGAACCACCCACTGGCTGCCTTAACCGCCCTCTAATAAACCCATCTGTTGGATCATTATTGCCTCCACAGCCATCTGAACAGGGGAGCAACCCTGCAAGGCAAAGGCTGAGGGCGTACAGACAGGAGACCAGGAGGAGGCGTTTGGTTTCACTCTGCCTTTAAAACATTAATTCATTGACAAACACAATCCTGGTTATTTTTGCCTCTTTCAGAACAAACAACATTTTGTTCATCACTGTAGGCTGCAAATGATGGAAACGTCTGATCATCGCTAGAAAGCAGATCTGGTGTGTTTATGTGAGAATCCAAATAAATTAAAAAAAACAGACAATCTAATCAAATACATTTAAATCAAGATTTCTCTAAATTAAGTTAATTTCCAGTTGGGATTTTCTTTCTCTGGATCTTTTTATTTCTCTTCCTGGTTCATCATCCTAATAAACACCAGAATTTCATTTACCTGCTGTAGTTCCTTTGGATTTGAGTTTGGTCTTTTCCTGGTCTGTTTTTTGGGCGTTCAGCAGCATTAACCCCGTCACGCTGCATGTTTGCAACCCAGGACTCCACAAATAAAAGGGTTATATTGAACTGCATCATGTTTGCTTCAAATGACATTTGAGAATAAACTTCCAAAATACTAAATAGATATTTCAATGAAAGGGGAATTCATGTCAGTAAATGGTCAGCTCCCAGTTTGTGCACTCGAGAAAATGTCCTCAAAACAACAACAACAAAAAAAAAACAAGATCTTTTTCTTTTTTTATAAGTCAAAAAATCGGTCAATGTAACTAGTAGAATTTCATTCATTCATTCATTCATTTTCCGAACCGCTTTTCCCTTCCGGGGTCACGGGGTTGCCGGAGCCTAACCCGGCTACTCATGGGCGAAGGCAGGGGACACCCCTGGACTGGTCGCCAGTCCGTCGCAGGGGCTAGTAGAATTTGTTTTCCTCAAAAGATTTGTGATGTTCTGTTTTTTCAAAACAAAATAAATTCCAAATGCTCACTAAAGCTCAAATATTTGGATATTTTTCTCTGGTAACTGAAAATATTGAGTTTTCAAATGAGTGCTTATTGTTTAAAAATATAGCTTTAATTTTTTTAAGTTGGTACATTTATTTACATACATAAATGCTGGTACTTTCCCCTCAAATATATTCTAATAGCTGCAACAGTCCAGATATCCTTATTTCAAGATTCTAATCATCTCACAATAAGGCTAGAATTACACGTTTTAATAGAAATGTCTCCTAAAATGATAAAACTTTCCATTTTCCTCCAATTATCGAAATCACAAATAAAACTTCTGCTTAGAAATGGTACATAAAGTAATGATAAAAACTGAAAATGAGATGCTACATATCACTGAAAAGTTACCAGTCGTTTTGTTTTGTCTTGCTGTATATCAAGTGATATTTAAAATAGAAACTTGGCAAATCTCTTGGTGAGATTTGGTGTTTTTGCAGTAAAAATCAATTTGGTTCTGTTTCAGCTGCAGGATTCCAGTTCATTTAAGACATGATCTTTTCTGCAACACATTTCCTATCATCCCTTTGAAAAAGTAGTACTCGAGTGTACAAGTTTATTTAATCAAATAAACTTAAAGTGTCTTCTTTTTGTTAGGGGATGACAGAAATTTCTTTAGTAAATCAAATGGATACAATCAGAAATGTTCACTTTTTCAATTAAAGTGAGCTATTTCTTTTTTAGTTAATAGTTGTTTTCTGTAGGAAAAAACAATGAAACATAAATATATATATTTGTAAATGTCCTTCTTTGTTCATTCATTAAAGGAAAATCACAGCCTTCCTTTCATCTTTCTGGCATAAACTCAATTTCTGAAGGTCTTGTTTTCATTCAGAACTTCTCATTTTTCTTGAGGCTGCTGAAAGTGCTCGTGCGCAGACCTGAAGGTATAAATGTTGCACACCTTGAAGAGGTTACACGCTAGAAGTTTGTGCAGGTGCTGCGGCTGCATGCATGACCGGCGTGCGTTGTGTTGGCATGGGCTGTCGGGGACGGCTGGTGAGGATTTAACTTTGCTAAGCATTTCCTTGCCAGGTCCCCGGGAGATCCTACTGTTCGTTTATATTGAACTTTGTGGGCCAGCGGCTCTACCAGGCTCCCCTGCCTTCTGCTGTAATATAGGAGCTGCTGGGGACCTGCACGGTGGGTGACACCTGGGGAGCGAGACACGGATCACGCCGGCCCCGTGGTTATTACACATTTGTGCCTGTTTGTGTGCAAAAGAGAAAACTCATCTATGATATTTACACTTAAAGATTAGCCTTTCAGAAGATTTTCACTGGAAAAAATGTCCTATAAAGAAAAGTATAGAATACAAGATAATTTTACTGTGTTACAGGTGAAAAAAATCGGCTAAAAGAACTGCAAGAATTTGCCCTGTTAATATTTCTTTAAATAAATTGTGATGTCCTGCCCTTTTTAGACAAAATACATTTTGAAATAAGTTAAAAACAACATATTTTGGTAATGCTCTGATGATTGGAAATACTATGTCCTAAAATAAATGTGTAATGTTCAAAAATGTTTTATATCTTTATTGTAAATACATGCATATGCATATATATATCTGTTAATACTTTTTTACCCCCCAGAAATATCCTTTTTTGAGCACCAAAACAGTCCAAATTTCCTCTTTTAGACCAATTCAATTAAGACTAAAGATACACATTTAAAGACAAAGATGTCAAAATTATACATGAAACATAAGTGAAGAAGAGTTTCACTAGAAATATGACCTAAAATAAGATTTTTTAAGAACATATGACTCAAAAAGATGTTCAATATTTGTTATCTTAAGACAAGTTTTTACATTTTACAGAAAAGTAAGTAGTTACGCTGCAAAAACGGAATCTCCCCTCCTGGGAACGGGAGACATTCCAGATGGATGCTCCTGTCTTTGGCCTGGACCTCCACCCTATAGAAGAGTCTCTATAGAACTATAGTCTGAGTATTTGTTTTGTCTTATGTTAAGTATAAAAAAATACTTGAACTAGAAACTAGATGAGCATACTTGGTGATATTTTGTGTTTTTGTAGTGCACTAGAATTTGTCTTGAAAAGGTTTCATAAAAGAAGTCGTGGCGTCCTGCTCTTTTAGGATGAAAAAACATTGGATGAGCTAAAAACACTGATATTCTGATCAATTGGTTTGGTAACTGTGAACATCTTGTCTTGCATGTACTGTTCAAAAAGAGTTTATCTTTGAAGTTTCAATTAGACCGTTTTTTGCCCCAAATATGTTTTTACTTAACAGTCCAACCATTTTTATTTCTAGACCAGAAATCCTCCTAAAATAAGTCTAGAATGACATTTGACATTTCAAGAGGACTTCGTCTGAAAAATGACATTTGAATGTAACCAATCCAATGAAAATGATGTTTTTGATGTTCTTGTGGGACTTTTCTCATGATGGAGGACATGTCAAAGGAAAATAAAGCCGGACATTACATTTATGACTATTTCATAATTCACATCGTTGTGAATAAGGACAAAAAAATGCCATGTAATCATGTTTGTGATGTAGAAAAGACGCTGGAATACGTAGAAAATACGAAAACGCCGACAGTCCCGCCCAAAACCCAGAGGTGAATTTCTAATGAACTCCTGCCTGTCTGCAGAGACTATTTCCTAGAAAAAGAACCAGGTTTTTAGATTTTGGTTAAAAACGGAATCATCATAATTAAGAGACCCATGGGAATGCTTTGAAAATAGATCAGAAGATGATCAGAGTGGGACTTTAAAGACGTTTTCACTGCTATGAGTCAAGTTTAACTTTCTAGTGTCCCTAAATCAATCAAGTCTGTTTCTGGGAAAAAAAAGTCACTCACTGTTTACAATTACTTTTAGATAAAAACAAGATGTAAAGTAAAAATAAATAAATAAAACTCGTTTCAATCTAATTTTGTCTGCTGTGGCTTACGTAGAATTCTGCTCAGCAGAAGCTGGTTGTCAGTGGTTGTCCCTCCAGTGCATCTTTGGGTTTCAAACCTGTGACTGTTCATCTTCATTGCTCTTGCTGATGGAAGGAGGTTTTTATTCATTTCCATTTTTGGTTTCGATTCATCCTTTCCTTTGCACAGGTCAGTGGCCCTGGTCCCTTTGCAGAAAAACAACCCTAGAGCATGATGTTTCCACCCCCATGTTTCACATCAGGTCGGGATAGCATTCTGTCTCCAAATGCATTTTTACCAAAAAGTTCTTTTTTGATGTCATCTGCCCAAATCAAATTGTCCTAATCCTTCTCGGGATTAGTCCACGCACACATTTGGCCTCACGTGCCGCAGACAGGCAGTAACATTACTGAACGCACGTCTGGATGCACACCTGAGGAGTCCCCACAGGTGAGCCTTGGAGGGGAGCGTCAACACCTTTTTATTAAAATGCTCAGATGTTGGATTTGTGCACACAACATGACAGCTGTTCAGGGCGACCCAAACACACAACAGTTTTTGCTCAAGTTTTTCTTCTGTAAACAAAAGTGTCTTTAGTATTTTGGCGGATTATGTTTCAGGTCAGCTCTCCACTCTGTCAAGCGATAGTTTGATTTTTCATAAATGCATTTTAAAGTCTAAAATGGATGAAAAACTCCAGATGGATTTGTGTCCCTGGAGGGTTTAATTAGTTTTATGTCCTCATGAACAAACATTTTCACCACATTTTTATATAGGAAGACAAAATCTTTTTTTGGAAACCAATTTTAAAACCTGTTTTACGGGGTCAACATTGTTAGTGTTTCACATTAGACAACAAATTTCCAATTAAAATCCACATTAACTGTAGCACAGTAAGGGTGTTTATTCCTTGTTTAGTTGCACATTTTCACACTTTGTTGCCAACATTTAATCAACTTTTAAAATGAAGTGACATTTTAATTAAAGATTACAAAAAGAGTAGATGCAAAGCATAGCATGAATACTTTTTAATTGACTTTGACAGTTTCAGACTTTTTCTCACAGATTATGTGTGAAAAATAAGCTGCATGTAAGATAAAAGGCAAGATATAAATCATGTGCTCTTGAATTATTCAGTATTTATGTGCTGTCAGGGTCAATTTGTGGGAAGGAGTGCTTTTGCTGCGGCAGCTGAAGGATTTTTCTGATCATTTCTGTGTCACAAATGAGCGTAAAATGTAGATTCTGACTGGAATGGTTTGATGTTTTCAATTGAGGTTGGAGCACCGATTCTTCACACCTGTAAATGCGATGTCTTTAAAGCGCAAAGGCAGGATTTCAAGTCATTTTCATTTTCTGAATTTGTAAAAAATGATTAAATCAGTGTTAATAAATCAATCAATGTTTAAATTTAAAGTCTGTAAAAAATCTCAACTGAGTTGAGTTGGAGATCAGGCCTTTAAACGCTAAAACGCACATCCATATGTAGATCAATTCCAAAATACGAAGGATTTGAAGTTCTGCAACAAATGTTGACTCTCAATAAGTGAAGCCGTCAGGTTTGGGAAATAAAAATCTCTGCTCAGCTGACACAGATTGCAGAGATAATCCTTACAAAGCAGTGTGTTTATGCCCCGTCCTGAAATAGGAATTCATCTGTGACCCTATAGTGCTGTTCTCTGTCCAGACCCAGCAAGACAGCACTAAATGTTCAAGTGGAGGTAAGTGCCGGCAAGTCCTCTGACAATACAAGCATGGTTTCAAGTTCCTGCTCAATGCGGCTCCGCTCCTCGGAGGAGGCGAAGGTAGGGGAAATGGGGAGTACAAGGAGTTTGGGGTGGATGGGGGGGGGTCAGAGTGTGTGTGTCGAGGGACTCGCTGAGTGTGTGTTTGGGAGTGTGTGCATCTGCACGGCGTCTGCTCCTGGAGGTTCTGGGGACAAGTCGTTTCCTTGCATCAGTGAACCCTGCAGAGCAGAAGCGTAGCGGGGGAGGAGGGTCTTCTCAGACCCGGGGACAAACCAAACCTCTCGACATCAGCGGAGGTGATAAGTGCTTGACTGCAAGAAGAAAACAAGCGGAAGCAAAAATGTAATTCCATGTGAAGGAACCAGACCAAATCTGCTTTCGGCAGTACATTGATCTTCTTCTGTCATCAATTAAAACCTGATGCTGCATTTCTGGAGTTTCTTCTCACAGGGGTTCTCAGGAAACGTTTATCATGATTGGAGCAACTTTTTATAATAAAGAAACCACCCATCCTCGCTGTCGCCTTTCGACCCCCTTCACTGGCTGAGCGGCTGCTACACGCCCCTCACTCTCCACTTCAGCCTCTGCCACCCTTGTCATTACTACATAACTAAATTCACAACCAAGACACATTTTGAAAATGTTGGCTTTTCTGTTGGTTTTATCTCCATAGCAACCATTCTATTTTTTGGTCGCCTTGGGGTGACGAACACATCTATGTAACTATTAGAAGAATAGACAAAAGTAAGTTTTTGTCTTTCCTTGGCAACAGAGGTTTTTCATTTACCACACCCACATTTTAAATATAGTCAGATTGTATGTTATGTTGTTTCATTCAGCCTGAGCCAACAATTCATGTAACACATTTTCACCATATTTGAGTGAAAAATATGTGAGCAACAGGAAAACACCACTTTTGCGAGCTCGCCACACTAAAACCGTTCAAAATATACAAATAAAAGCAACTTTTTCCTGTCCAGTGATGCTCAAGGAGTTAGGAGGCGATGGGGGGATTCCCTAGTAGGGGTTTATATTTGCAGAAGATATCATATGTTTCTTTATTTATTTTAAAATTCAAGATGGTGGCCTTTTCCTGAGGTTAAAGGTCAGCATGCGTCTACTCCTGCACTGTGGAAAACAAGTTTCCTTTTAGGTTTTCACTTAAAAGTCAAACAACCTGTTTGGTTTTTACGACGTAAAGATTTCTCTAAAAACACAAAATTCAAAATTTTCTCTCTTTTTTTCAGAAAAAGAGATCTCTTGTAAAAACATAGTTTAATTAAAACACACTGTTTTAAAATTAATATTAAATTAACTTTTCCAATCTTTTGATTTTTTTTTTACATCAAAATCCAGTAAAGTCTCAGTTAACCTCGAAAAACTGGGGATGATATACAACATTTTGAGCATGAAATCCAGATTTTTAAAAGAATGGCGTTCTATATTTGATCATGCTGAGCATTTAAAATCTCATTAACCGTACATTGTCTAACATTTCAACTCCTAACTGAGTGAGCTGACAGAGAAAAGAAGGGGGAAATGAAAAAAAGATTCTTCCACACCTCTCCCCGTTCTGCCTGGAGGCTTCTCACAGGTACGATTTCTTGCCCTGAACTGAAAATGAGAATCTCCAAATTAGAAGTCAGGGAGTCGTGTCAGAGCTTGACCTTGGTTTCTCACCTCCCATCCAGCCGGACCTGTGAACGCTGGATCTGAGCTCCGCTTTTGCCTCTGCGCAGTCCGCTTCCATCATTCTCTGTGTCTTTCATGCTTGTCTCAAATGATAAAAACTTTGAGTGGAAATGCTGTATAAATGTACAGCATTATAAATCAGAATGTGGCTTCAGTTGGAGCTGTCAAGCGGTGCGGGGCATAAAAAAAAAAGATTTCATTGATTTTTATGGCAGATGGAGTTGAAGCATATGTGCGTGCACCCTGCTGGGTTCCTCTGTGACAGGTCTGGGCTGGGACCTCGCAGCCCATTACCACACATGTCCTGTCAGGAGGGCTCCTGTGGAAATCGGTAAAGCTGCAGCCCCAGACCCTCCATCCTGGGCCGACTTGCAGCTTGGGGACTCTGCGAACACGGCCCGCCTCCTCGCTGTTAGTGTATGACTTCCATCCACTGGGGCCTGGGGGAGAGGGGGAGCCCATCTCTCCACCGAGGGGCGAAGTGGAGGTGGTGCGGCCTGGTGGAGCATTAGTCAACCCTGCTGGTGTGCTGGCCCCTGTGAACCGAGCAGCCATTGAATATTAGTGCCTGGGGCTAAATGTTGCACCTTTGACAGTGTCAGGGTGGCACTATAGTGGCGGGACAGCTAGAGGCTTCCACTACATTAAACACCAAACGATTGCTGAAGTCTATACTCACATCAACTGATGTGTAGCAATGAGCCTCAAGGACATGTGGATTTAAGGAAATACTCCAAAAAACCCCAATGAATCAGTTTATAGCAAATCACACTACTAATGACCACAGGAAAACTCAAGCTTAAAAGATTTCAAAATATCAAGAGAAAAAATAAAAAGATTGAAATTAAAATAAAATAAAAGAGCAACAGAGCAGTGTCTTGTAAAAATGTTTTGGAAAAAAATGTCTTTCTATTCCTAATACACATTTTTCCATTATTTTAAAGCTGGTGGAGCACAAAACCTAAACATTAATATTTAGGCTTCTGTCCAAAATGGATCTGTTTGAGATTTTAGCTGTTTGTTAGTTGAAATAAACATTTGTTTTTGGCGTCAGAAAGATGGGCTTACAAAGAATTCTCAGTTTAAGAAAAACATTCTGTTCACTAAGGCATGTCTTCTCAAACTAAGAGGATTTTTCTGTTGACAAACTGTCCTGTTCAAATTGAGAAAATGAGACTATTGCTCTTGAAACAAGTCTTTTCAACGTTCCTGGATTCAGTTTTTGCAGTTTATAGGTAGTAAGAATTAGAATTTAAACAGCATCTTTGTACCTTTACAATAAACTGGGAGATGGGACAATAAATAAAACATTTTTTTGAAAAAGTCAAGGTTAACTTGAATTGCATTTTTTTTACTCATTAGAAACTTTTGTTAGCATGTTAACCCCTTGACACCTGAATTTGTTACCAGGAAAAAAAAAGTACAGGGCATGATGGGAGAAATGCCAACTCTAATTGGAATGGAAATGATTATGATTTTACAGAACCTGTTTGAATTATTGCAGATAAGATCTTTCATGTCCTCAAACCTGCTGACACACTGGCACTTTTGCCTGATCTATCGTCTCAAGACAAATCAAAGTCCCCGGTCTGTGGTCAGCTGTTGGAGGGCTGCATCCTGACATCCAGCATGTGCCGTTCTCTGTTCAGCAACTGACAGGCTTTTCTCATCCCATCCAGAAGAAAACACGCCGCTAATGATGGACATGAAATCACTGTCAGTAAATCACAAAAGCGTCTTTGTGCAGCAGCTTGGTGGTAATTACACCACACGGACCCACACGGATGACGGCTCTTTAGCAGCACTGCCCTGGCCCGGCCCTCTGCTGCTGATCTCATTTGGCTGCATTAATGAGCCTGTCCTGAGCGGTGGAGCCAGGCGTTCGCACCGCAGCCCACCGCCTGGCTGCTCGCTCACTTAGGATGACTAAGACCACAGTCTGTTCAGTTCTGTGGTGGATCTACAGGCGTCTTGAACTTCCTTACACCTCGCCGACCCCCCCTTCCTCGCTCCTCCAGCCTTTGGGATGGAGACAGCTGGGGCTTCACAGAGGACTGTTGCCTATTCACCACATTCAGACGCTGCAGCACCAAAGGACACACGGCAGCCGCTACTCCACAGACCACAGTTTCAGTTTGTTTTAAAATACCATCAGGAATTCAGTTTCTGCGGTGATGCTCTGAAAATGTAGGAAATTTCACATTTTTACTCTTTGAAAGACAATTTTCATCTTTAAAAAAGAGTCAGAAAGGAATGAAAAAAGAAAAATACCATTCAGTTGCTTAATTTAATTGTAAAAAGCTCACAAACAATATACAGTAATTCAGTTATTTGCTTGTTGGAGCACAATAAGTGATTAATTGATAAATAAATTAAACTCAATCAAATCAATCAATCAATCAGTACCATAAACCAGCAACTCCTTCAAACGTACAGCTCAAACATCAGTGCTTTGAAAATCTCATTTTCAGAAAAGGGTTCTCTTTTGCATTACAGAACGCTGAGAGTCTCCTGAAGAACCGCGCTCTTTTTCACACCAGCCTGTTTTTTAGGAGGTGTTAGAACTCCTCTTTGAGACGATTTTAGAACTGTGAAGTCAAAAATTGCTCAGCAGTTCGAATGCAAACAGCTATTTTTATTGAAAATAAATAGAAGAACTGCAAAAACATCTGAAATGCTTTTTTAGATGTTCCTGAACCATAGAGACGCTGCTTTACTGATGGAATCTCAGCAGCTCCAGAAGGAAAGGGATGGAGTTGTTTTTTCAGTTTCATAGGTGAGAATGTGATTCAGAACATGCAACAAATAAAAAGGAGAACATGTAAAGACAAAAGAATCTCAGAGGTCATGGTGGCAAACCCTGAAGGTGAGCCTTTCCAAGAGGTGCAGATGAAGCAGGTGATGGAGAGCTGGACAGTGGCAGTGGGGCAGATGGATCCGTCTTGCACTGACCAAGCACTCCTGCACCCTGCTGGGGCTCCAGCAGGGGGCTGAGCGGGCTCCCAGAAAGGAGAGTGTCCCACTGATACCCTGGCATTGATCCCTGCCCAGCCTTGGCCTGGAACCATCTCCACAGCCTCCTCACCCAGTCTGCCTCACCGCCCCGTCCTGCCAAACATCCCTAAACGCTGACCAAGCCCTCGGGGCTCAGGCCAGCCTCCTGGGCTAACAATGGCCCAGACAACAAGCTGGTCCTTAAGAAGACTCTGCCAAATCACTGTGCCAGGGGTGGAATGGTACAGGATGGGGGTGGCGTTAAATCGACTCACTAATGTAGTTGTACACCAGGGTTTAGCTGCAGCTCTGCTCTGTCAGCGTGTGCTGCATCATCTCCGTCTGCTCTCAGGCGTCTGAGGGTGTTTGTGTTAAGCGCAGAAGACGGGGTCTGCTCATGCAGATGTGGCTTGTCATCGTTTTATCTGCTGCTTTGGAGGTCCAGCCTCTTTCCGTGATGTGGCAAACACACACAGCTTGAGCTGTGAATTTTCTTTGCAAGGTGACATTTTGTGGCTATTTGCAAACGTCGCAAACACAAAGACGCCATCAGAGGCTCACAGGGGTGATTCTGGATCTGCATGCCAGACGACTTCACGACATATACAAAGCTTTCGCTGATAAATCATAACAATAGAACTTTTTTAAACTTGCAAACGTTTTTAATGGATAAAAAGACGCTTTTTCTTCAGCTCCTTCAGTTGCAGACTGTTACACCTTTCCTAAAAATAAGAAAAGAACACCAATCTTGAAAATAAAATCTCTTTTAAAAATTACGAATGATCTGTCTATGCATGCAGCGAGTCGTTTGTACTTAACAAGAAACCAAAATCTAGAAACAATGAGTTCCACACAAGCATTCAAAAAGAAAAGCTAAAAATGCAAACTGTTTGACAGAATTACTTCAAACAGAATGTTTTACATCCCAAAAATCAGACTTTTTTTTTTTTACAAGTTCTAAGCAAATGGTTTGTAGTTTTTCAGTTTTTAGTAACCTGAATGTGGTTTATTTTCATATAGTGACAAAAAACACTTTAAACTCTAAACTGTAATGAGTGGAAATGACTCATTTCAGGATCAAATGTGAATAAAATTCATTCATTCATTCATTCACTTTCCAATCCGCTTTATCCCTTTCGGGGTCACGGGGTTGCCGGAGCCTAACCCAACTACTAATGGACGAAGGCAGGGGACACCCCTGGACTGGTCGCCAGTCTGTCGCAGGGGCGTGAATAAAATGAGAATCTTAATAAATATCTTTATATCTAAAACTAGCACTTATTCTTAGAACATTAATCTTCATTTCTGTTCCCAAAATGACAATGAATGGCAGTACAACTGGTCAACATTTGTTGAACTTTAAAATAAAATCACAAACACAACAATTAATTTGCACTAGAAGCGGTACTGCACTTCAGATGCCAATAACAAATAATAATTTCTGAAAAAATGTTCACTGCGCCACCACTTTTCTAGTTCTGGCGTTTCTTTTCCTGGGTATGCAGGTACAGTGTATTTAATGCAATATTTTTAAGAATTAATCTTTTTATTTGATCTTGTTTTTTTCCTTGAATTATGTGCAAGTTTCCACGTTTCCTTTCTTTGCACCTTGATCTCCAGAGTTGTTGTATGAACTGAATTTCTCCACAGCAGGATCAATAAAGTTTATTTTATCTTATGTTTCTTGTAAAATCAGGCGTTGTGGATTTACGTTAAAGCACCTGAAACCTCAACAAGCTTTCAAAGTCTTATTCTCTTGCAGAAACTCAATTTGCACCACACTGGATTACAAGTTGTCTTCATCGACCAATAGCTGCGTGTCTGCAGCTGCATTGGGCCTCCTTAAGCCACGAGGGAGGCGGTTGGTAGGGGGTTGCAGAGCAGCAGATTGGCGATAATTGGTTGAAGGACAGTATACAGTGATAAAGGGTCTAAATAGCCAGCCTTACTCCTGTCATGTTTCACCACTTCTATTTCCATACCAATTAAACCTTGTTGAAGCTGCCGTGATGAGAAAACGGAGGTGCAAAGGATGAACAATAGCAGCACACGTTCAAGTGATGCTCTGCTTTTATTGACTCTTTTTGAGGTTTCCTTTTTTGGAAATACACAGTGTTTTGGCAAATTACCTTTCTAACAACTGTTTCTATTTTTTTTCTTTTTTTGACAAAAAAAAATCCCTAATTTATGTTGTGAACACAGTCTTATTCCCACAGAAATCCCTGTTCTTATTAAGGCTGGGATTATCCGGTTTCATTCACTGCCCGACAGCTCATACAAATACAGGCACGAAAAGACGGATGTGGGACCCGAGGTTGGAGGGAAAATGGAGATTGGAAGATTTGGATGGCGATGGATCTCCAGAGACGTCTTCTAGTTTCTCCATCCCATGATGAGCTCGCCATAATCCATGAAGATGACTCTGTCTCATTTCAAAGTAAGATGGAAGGTTGTTATCGATTCCACTCGACTGACGGCAGATCTGATTCCTGTTTTGAATGTATGAGTGTGAGACAGCGCTCCACAAGTTCCCTGCAGATGAAATTGGCTTTGGTGAATTACATATTCTTGTGCTGCCCGGTGGACCATGCCGGGCACTGTGTTTTGTTACATCGCAACAGCTAAGGACTGCAGGACTGGTGTCATTCATACCTGCACACGGGGACGTGCCCGAACACAATGCTGCAGTAAACCAAGGCCTACTTCAGAAGTGAGCTCCAGAAACGTTGCAACTTTTTCTGCTGAACTTTACAAAGAATGTATATTAAAACAAAAAAAGCAAAACAGCAATTTTTACCTCAGAAAAGATCTTCAATTAAATATTTCTGCAGAATTTTGGCCGTGCATGCGTGCTCATCCACTTTTTTTGATTAACAGACATTTATAAAGACATAAAATTGAAACGGGGGACATTTTTGAGAGTTTGTCCCCAGTTCTCTTACAAAAGATTTTAAAGGCAGGTACAAGTACTTGATTTCCTCAAAATGAGTAAATATTTTAAAAGTTAATCCATGATGTACGAATGCTGTGTATACACCAAATACAACTTGCACATCAACTTTGCATCTGGATTCTTGCCCAATAAGCTTTAGGCTCCTGACGTGATGTGGGAGGAGCTACTTTCAAAAGTTTTCTGCCTCATCGCTACATGAAAGTATTGACTGTTTATCTCATTTACAATTCATGGAAGACACGGAACATTCGGAGAGATCAGATTTATTTATTTTAAAGAGTTTTACAAAAACGTTGGTAATCCTGTCTCCATGTCTGGGTTCATGAGATCATTCAGAGACTCGCTGGGCACAGTAGGCTTCACCGACTACTGCAGGAGCTGCATCTGAATGACGGCGCTTTCAGCGGTACTTCCGTCTCTCTGTGACCTAGTTTGACGACTTGCTGTCCCACATCAGTGAGAGGAGGGAAAAACAGAAGAAGATTAGAGGATCTGTTTATTATCATCTCCATACAAACAAAAAATTTCATAAAGTTCAGGAGGAGAATGAACGGATTCTCCTCCATGTTGGTTTGCTGACCTCAGGTCGCATCTGTACATTGACTTAACGTTAAAAGTGGATGCCACCGACGTGTGAATTGCGTCTTAGGAAATCAAAGAATTTTAAAATCTTTTTGTTATTTTTAACTCAATGAAACAAACGAGGAATCCCCCTCTCATGAGTCACACTTCAACTTCTGTGCATCTGTTTTCCTGTAGGGGGAGGCACAGTGGTTAGCGAAAAGGTCTTGGTTCAAATCCTGATTGGGTTCTTTTTGTGTGGAGTTTGCGTGTTGTCCTTGTGCGTGTGTCCAAAAACAAGCTTCTGGTTAATTGGTGTCTTTAAACTGTCTCTAGATGTGAATGTGAGTGTGTGGCTCTGCAACAGACCTGTTCATGGTGTGCCCTGCCACGGCAACAGTGAGGGTTGGAGGGCTCACGGCTAATTGTCCACCTTACGGTACATCTGAGAATCAGCTGGTTTTGGCTGGGGGTATTTGCGGTTAGGTCATGCGGGGTCCAACTCTGACCGCTCAAGACTCATCTGTACAAATTTGCTTTCAATCCATAGATATCTCATAAGTGTCTCACTTTAACCGCTGTCATGGTTTTGTACTTTTTGGATTTTGTGCTATTTATTGTTCTTAAATGTTTTGTCGTGTTCTAGAAAGGTACCTCGACATTATTTTTGTTTTTCTCACTTCATGTGTTTCACGTCATCATATGAATTCACCGGCGGTGAAGTTTGTTCAAAGGACTTTATTTTTCTACCTTATAGGGCCTATATTGTGCAAAAGTGTTTTTTTGAGCTTTTAAATGTATTGTAATATGAATTCCTCATATAAAACCCCAAAGTGGTATTTTGCTCCATTCACATATTTCTGAGTATTCCTCTAAAACCCTCCTCTCTGAGCACCAGCCCCACATTCATACATGTGAATGTGGGGGGAACAGCCCCTTCCAGGAAGACTCTGCTCTGCCAGTGTCGCCCCCGCACGCCCACTTTCTCTGTGGAGCTAGCGCTGATCGGATAAACGCTTTCATTTTGCATGCAGAATTGCACTTCCATTTTTACAAAAGTTCGGATGTTGTTTGTTTTTGTTGGTGAAGAGCAAACACGCCGCCAAGGCCGGCTTTAGGATGGCATCATGAAATGAGCGGCATCCGCAAGCCTTAACAGGCGGGTGCCTGATGAAAATTCTGAAGATTAAACATCACAACTGTAGAAGTGACTGTATCTGAGAACTGGATTGAGTGAGTCTGATGTCACCCATTGAAGATGGTTCACAGTATTTTTCAGTCTATAAGTAGTGCGTTATGCTGGGCGGATTTCTTGCACTTTTCTCTTAAAAGTCTGACTTAGTTAAATTTTTTCTTTGCTGAATCCTGTACTTCTGGTTCCAACCAAATGAAGTCAATCAGTCGCTTTTTTTTCATGATACGGATGCCGCCATGTTGGAGCCAGATGTTTTCAGTAACCAGTGATCGATTTAAGTCAGGTCTGAGTTTCTATGGCAACCGCTCTCACCAATCAGGAGTGAGCTTGTTGGAAGGCCACACTCCTACCACCTGAAAGCGGGCTACACAAAATCTGTCAATCAAACGTTTTGAGCGTTGGGCGTGGGGGCCAGCAGGCTCCACCTACTTTTACTGAGGCACCTGATTGGTAAGTTTATAACTTGAACAACTTGAACTAGAGAAAAAAAACCTGAAAAAAACGTGAGGATTTTCAAGAAGATGCTAAAAAAGGGAATCAGAGCAAAAATGGTTATTCTGACCAATAGAATGACTGAGTAACAGCTGTTTATTTCTCTATAGAAGTCTTTGGGATTTTGGCTTCTTGGAGCCGGCAGGCACTTCATGTTTGGAACGGCAGGTGGGAGGAGTCACTCGTCTAGTTCTGAGACATAGAAACCATCAAAGTTTAAACTGCTGGGAGTTTGTGGGTGTCCATGGATTTACGAAGACACTACGGGCCACAACTGAGAAGTGTGATGTTCCTTCATGAAGAGTCCTCACTCCACACCCGTGTTTATGTTTCCCTTCAAGTGTTTCCCCCCACGGCTCCCCATCCAATTCTCCCCAACAAGAGAACATGAGGGAGCGGAGTAAAATGAGTGTGGGGCCATGAATGGAAGAGGACAAGTTGACATGTGGCGTTTTGTGAGGTGAGCGCCCAACCTCTCCACTCCTGATTACCATCCGTTAATGAGCACTCCTGTTTGTGTCTCTGCGGTCTCGCTTCTCTGCAGAATGTTCTTTCTCCTCTCGGAGCTTTGTGCAAACCCGGAGTGGCTGGCTGACCATAGGTGTTCTGTTAATGGGGAGACGCACACATCAGTAATTAAAGCAGTAGGGGGGCCTTGTGCCATATGAACTCCCTCCAATATCCCCTTTTTCTTAAAGCCCGCCCACCCGATATAATTCGGTCCTGTCTGCCGTACTGATCATTGTGCGAGGCCAGTTTAGCCCCCGGCACTTTCGTCACTTTCTAATGATGTCTTTCAGGGATGCAAAGCATGTGTCGCTGCAGCAGTGGGACCAGTTGGGGCCAGTCCCTGTCTTCACACCAGCCTCCCTTAAACTGAGTCAAAATACTTTCATTTTTCATACAGAAAATCTCCCCTTACCTCTGTGAATGTAAACAAGCTCATCCTTTATTTCTGTTAGATTTTACCATCACAAAACTTAACAGTATGTCATCTTTTTCTTTTAAAAAGTCAAATTTCCTTTAAAACAGTCTTACCAATGCTAAGAGGATTTTATCTGCTATATTCTTTAAAGTCAATCGTAAAAAAGAATAAAGCTCCATTCAACTGTGACAGCTAGTGTTTGTTAACCATAGGTGGGTGTACCGTGGTTCGCTCTTTCATTACGAGAAGATCCTGAAAAACTCTCCTCAGGGTTCTTTCTATTCTGTGTTTGTGACTTCTCCTGTGCGTTTGAGTGTGTTTTCTCCACATTGCACCAAAAGCGTCTATTGCAGGTAGATTGGCGACTCCTTGGAGGTGTGCGTCTGCATGAAGGCCTGAAGTGGACTGCTGACCTGCAGTGTGTAGTTTGCCCCTCAATTGCCCCCTCTGCACCTGCCACCCCGGTCAGAGCTGCACATGACAAGTTATTTAAAAAAAAATAGAGAAAAAGGCTGCTTTCCTTTTCTGTTGGTTTTATCTCCATTGCAACCATTTCATGTTTTGCTCACCTGGGGGTGACGAACAGGTCAATGTCATTTTGTAAATAATGTACTTGAAATATTATTCCAATAATTTTAAATTAATCTGACAGATGGAAATATGATTCCAACAATAAGGAATATTATTTTTGTTAACTTTGTACATTTAAATGTTTTCTCTATGACAATAAACTTTCTTTGAAATATCGGAGGCATTGACCAGCAGCTGTTTGCCTCACCTTGACACCACTTGTAGCTTAAATAATAATGCAGAAGACGGCGTGTAATTAAAATAAGCCAGGCGAAGTGTTTTAATGGGACTCTTTCTGCATCTTTGAGTCAAGTGTGCTCTGTTTTCTGCCCCGAGCCACTCCCCCTTTATCTCCGAGACCCCCTTGAGTACGGCGTTTTACATTTCTGTTTGTAAAACTGTCAACACATCCACTGGCTGTACTAACGTGTGATTTAGCGCCAACAGAGAGGAGGGATGGAGAGTGAGGGAGAAGCAACTGCATTGGATCTTAAAGTGGATTTTTTTTTTTTTTTTGCCGTTATCCCCGTAACCCCCCATCTTCGGACCCCTGAGGAAAAAAAAGGATTGTTTTAACCCTCAAAGGATCAAAAATGCTTCTAATCGTGTTTTCTTTCCATTCAAACATTTTGAAGTGAAACTTTTTGTTATTTCAACAAAACTTTGCTAATTATGTCGACACTCATTTCTCAGAGTTGTGCTGGTCGTGACCTGTTAGGAAAAGGTTATGCTCAAAATTAATTGGATTTGCAGGGAGAGATAAATTTGAGTGTGAAATTTACACCTGTCTCACTCCTGTCAAATCAGAAGTTGTCTGTGATTGCTAATAAATCCCCACGGAGAGGGAAGTGGAAGCAACTGGAAAACAGATGACGAATCCTGCAACATTTGAAATGCTTCAAATCAGCTTACCACTTAAAAAACATTTTAAACACCCACTCCGATGAAAAAGGAGTTTTTGGTGTTTTTAACATGCTCTTGTGGCGTTTCTTTCTATGATGGAGTACATGCAAAAAGAAAATGAAGATTGATGAATCTGTCTTGCCATTCATTGCAGGAACCTTCATTAGACGATCAACATTTATAACAATATAAATAAATAAACACAAAAGCTGAGTCTATCTGATATTTCAAAGAAAATAACTACATATTATTTAGGAGTTTAAATTGTGAATGTATTTTTTTTAAAGACAACAATCCGATAAAAATTGTCTTTTGGTGTTTTTAACATGTTCTTGTGGCATTTTTCTGATAATGTTGAATTTCTGAGTATTTCTTTATTCAAGTCATTGTTAATCAGTAGCAGATGAAAAATGCATTTGGAGAAAGCCTGTAACAGTGACGTATGTGCTACACTTGACGGGCCACCAACTCCCTGCTCCGCTCCATTCTGATGCATCCACTTGCAGACAAACAGATCCATGACCGTCTTTGTTTTCCTCGTCTGAGCTGGAATCTGGATCAGAACTGTGCGGCTGGATAACTCCGATGATGCTCGCCATTTTTGTTGTACCACTAATTATACGCTGGGGGATTGAGGGGCTGTAATCTATTGGGAAAGCAAGTAAACAGACGAATGATGGGACATGAGGACGGGCTTACTCCACACCAACAGTCTCGCCCACAATTCAGAGGTGAATTTCTAATTAATTCCTGCCGCTCTGCAGAAACTGTCCAAAAAAACCACATTTTTAAAAAAACTTATGGCTAAAAATGACACCATGATTAAAAGCTTTGAAAATATATCAAAGATGATCAGAATGGGACTTTAAATCTCAGTCAAAAAGGTTCTTGACATAAAACTCAGAATGCATGAAAGTCTTTGCTTCTGAGCCACATTTTTCCAGAATCCCACATTTTAATGCCAGACAAACTGCTGCCCGGCTTTGCGTTGAGACGTTTCCCTTTTATCTGCTTTTAATTTACACCTCTGTTTTGCAGCCGCGAGATGGGAATTCTCTTTCCGTCCCTTCGGCGAGGAGCGCTGGCAGCAGAACATTAGCTCATTTTAACGGCCAGAGTAATAGTCTGCACTGGAGGGCCTCTGCTGAAAGCGCCGCTTTGCAGGAAAAAAAAAAACAAAAACAAAACACACACAACACAGCGAAGGTTCCCCTGTCAATACCACCACAGTCACTTCATTATAGCCTCACAAGTCACCCATTTATTATCTATTGGCCCCTGCAGAGAATCAGAGAGCACAGAGTCACATGTTACAATATATTAATCAGAGATGCACCAATTGTGTCAAAATGTAATTTTACGCTCCTGGACTGCACATGTAATTGTTTGATTTGATAAGAGAAATACCCAGAGACGAAGGGGGGCTTTCTCCAAACAGCTGAACCGACCCAACGTTTAATTTGAGAGAAAAGAGAAGTGAAAGCACCATTAGAGGGTTGTTGAGAAAAGGTGATAAGAGTCTGCAGAATGCAGATGCAATAGCTGAGACAGTTTGGCAGCTAACCTGGGTATAAATGTGCCGGGAGAATGAAAGGCCTAAGCCGCTTGAGGGAGAATATTTCAGTTTTTTTGCTTTTGTGTTTCACTCTTCTAAAACTTTTGCACTTACAGCTTCAAAAGAAAACACTTTATTTGTAATCTGATTCATCTTTACACCCATCTGTCTTTGTTATTTTCTCATCAAATAAGTAATTTTTGAACCAATTGGTCAGTGAAATCCATTGACCTCCTCAGAGTCAAGGAATGTTAGCTTTACTAAGTCAAATAGAAATATATTAATAAGCTCCTACTTGGGGGGGAAACAGTAAAAACAGATAACACAACACTTCTGAATGCCTAAATGTGTGAATCCACAGACACGTCTGTGTCTGTGTCTATGTGAGCGTAGTGGCTTGGTGCCGATTATAGTTGCACCAAATGTTGAATAGGACTTTCAAAAACACATTCACAAGAAGCTGTGAGAAATTCACTCACACCAGCAAATGCAAAAGCTGACCACAGCCAACTAAATGAGTGGAGCAGAAAAGCCACATAGCAAGCAAGCCTCTGCAACTGAAAAACAGGAAGGAGAACGCCTGAAACACAGAAAGACAAAAATACAGACGTTCATCTCTCGTTACAGCTCGTGCATTTGTCTACAGGCTCGGAGAGGGAAACCTTTCTGCAAAGGCGTTCTCGCTGATGGGAATTACAATAACATAAAGGGACAAAATCAAACGACTCTTTATTTTAGACAAGATATCTGCAAACAAAAGTCAGATCAAACCCGCTGGAGGCAGCGTTCCTCATCTCGAGAAGGATGGCGCCCGACCCCAACAACCCTCCTGCACATGAAATGATTGCTCCCCTTCATTAAAACTGCTAGTAACCCTGTTAGGCTGGAATAGACTCACTACGGGTAATCGTGAAAACACTTTTAATCAACGCACAGCAACAGTAGGGACCTTGCTAGAATGCATTCACTCCAAATAAAGCAGGCTCTTAATAAACAGGCGCAGCAAAACAGCTAAGACCCTGATAAGACTCCTCACACTCTCCATGGCGAAACCTGCCTGTGAATGTCTCCTGACAGCTCCTTAGCCCTTGTTAGAGAGAATCACTTCCTAATGATTCAACCCAGCTTGGAAACATCAACAACCGAAAAGTCACACTTGGGCGTGTAGTTTATAAGTAATAGCATGCAGGCGCTATGATTAGCTGCAGTCGAGGATGTGCTGCAGCTTTGAGAAAAAATGAAAAATCTCAATGTAGGAGCTTAGATTAAATAGCAAATTTGTAGTTAAACATTGTTGATGCATTTGTGAAAAAATGAGTTGAACCACACTGGTCACCAATTCATTTTCCGCTATTTTTTCCGATCATAGACTGTTTAGTGAAATTTTTCTCATGTAGTGTTTGAGGCCGCTTCGGAAAACCATCTATTGTGATTTTTTAAAATCTTCTACATTCAGAAAAAAATAATGTCAAGAGTTCCGCATGCTGTCTTACACAAATGAATGCAAGAGCTAGATTTGTGAGCACCCAAACAAGCATGCTCGTGCACGCCTGCACACACACTGACGCAAACAGGGCAGTTGACACATGGTATATCAGCAGGCGCTATTCTTTTGTCTTCTCAGCCAAAACCAAAACCCTGAGCGGCTATTATCCACAAAACTTTTGTAATAAGAAAAAGTAAAAGCACATTGACAAATGTAAAGGTAGAAAACATTTATTTTTATTTGACTTTATTGTGAAAATCTGATTAAATGATTCTTAATTTTTCATTAAAGAAGAAACAGTAAAAAGTGTGACTAAGCTTTTTCAGACTCCTGCTCTGTGACTCAGAGGCATTTACTCCTTCACACAGCAGTGGTGTATTTTGCTGTGATCTGGCATGTGGTTTTTGAACTTGTGTGATGTGTCAATCATGCCAGCAGTGGGTCGACTGTGAGTCACAGAATTATGGTTTTTACAGGGATGATTCAGTGGCAAAACGCTGGCACACTCCAGCACAAAAAAGAAGAAAAGCTACAGAAAATAAGCAGCAATTTCTAATTTTTCATTTAAAAAAATCCTTCTTCTATTAAAAGGTATTACTAAATGCATTTTCAGCAACACCAGACAAGCCATTCTTGACTGTACTGCCCACACTCACTTGTGTAAATCGATCTCATCCAACACAGCCTCATCCCACAGATGCTGTAGCTCCTTCATCCTGGATGTGAGAAATATGGGGCCCAAAGGTGCGACCGTGCAACCAGGCTGGACTGTTGAGCCTCCTCTCTCAGCATGCCGGTAACCCCCACAACTTCACAGAGCTGTTGCGTGACCCAGAAACCTGTCGGAGACTGGAGGAAGGTCCAGTAAACAGCAAATAAAGGAAGCTGAAACACATGTAGAGCAAGAGAAGGGGACCTGAATGCTTTTTGTGGAAACTGCACTATGGTCTGTCAAAGTGGTGAAAACTCATGAAAAAGCTGACGTGACTTTCTTTCTTTCTATTTTCACTTCCATCTCCTGGAAGTGAAGACAGCATGAAATATCGTCTTTATCCGACACATTCCATTACTGAGTCTTTTTCCGTCGGCTGTCCCCACATGCTCTTAACACCTACATTTATATATTTATATGTCTAAAAAAATGAAAACATGATTGAAACAAATTACTTACATCTTGCATCAGTTTTGCAAACAGCTCTACATCTGGACACTGGCTTTTAGTGAAGGCTGCAGCTTCCCTGGAGTGTGGCAACCTATTAAAAGAGATAAGAGCAACTTCACAATGCAGGATCCCTCTGTGAGGCGTCTTGCAGGAATGAAAGGCACAAGCTCTCTCTTTTTTTTTTTTTTGTTGCTAAAAAGGCTCTGAAAGCCCCTCTGAATGTCCATAAAGTTAAAATAAAAGTTAAAACAGTCATGGAAGTGTATGATACAACTGTGTTTAGTTCTAAAAAAAAAGGACAGTTTATGTAAAAAAGGTTTGGCTTCTCACATCTTTGAACCAAAGTCTCAAAGTGCCCCCTAGTGGGGCTTCTCTGTCTTTGCCTCGAATGAGGTCGGAGGAACATCTGACCCCATAATGAGGTCTTGCTAGTTCACTGTGTTAATGAAGAGTGCATTTCAAGACTAGATCGCAGCATAACACTCTATATCTGACAAGGTCTGAGTTCATTAGCTGTTCTCTGAGCCAGAACTAGCTGTTCATTAGGATGAACTGACTCTGCAGTGGTGAGAAAATAACATTTAAACAACACAGGAAGACTGAAAAATATTTCTAGGTTTTTATTTTTTTTTTATAATTATTTTTGAAATGTATTTTAATAAAATAGACCTATTAATTTAAAAAACACTTTCAAACTGAGTAAGAAAAGAATAATTTTCTATGTTTTTAAAGTCACATTAAAAGGGACTCAGAGGGATGTCTGAATGATAACACATCCTGTTCTTCAATATCTCTGCAACTCTTTCCCACAATGCACCTGGCATCTAGTCCCACAATTACCACAAGATGACAATCCTCAGAAAACATCTGTTTGTGCCGGCAGGGGCCGTCATCGCTCCTGATTGGGTGTCCCTGCTGGCTCCAATAGAGGACACATGCCTGTCTGGATGCTGCTGAGGGGCCCCGAGCGGAGAGGGCCCCGTCTCCTTCTTCTTGCAGCGCCGCCTGTTCTGGTGCCGATCCACCTTCCTCTTCGACTGTGCCGGCATAAGCAGCTCTGTCAGAACAGACATGGGTCCGCCTGTCAGAGCAGTTGTTCATTTGGGTAAAATCTCTTCTGCTTGGATGAGACGCTGACAGTCTGGCCCCTACTGTACGATGAGGGAGGCAGGAACCGGCATATGATGCCTGCATCCATCATGCCCAACAGATGGAAAAACATCATCTTTCTGGTAAATAGAAACAGACCATCATCAAACATCAGTCAATCAAAGGTCTTTCACATGGTCAAATGTGTCATTGTAGGACAGTTTAAACAGAAGAGTTGATTTTCTTTTCTATATTATCTAATCAGATATTTCATATCTTTCTTTATTTTTCATCCTGCACTCAGTTTTTACCAAGTTTATGTTGCCACCTTGTGGCCACTTATGGGGCCTGCTAAGAATTTTACTGGTTCCTCAAAAAGTCTGAAAAAATTCTGACAAATATAATGCATTTTACTGGTTACTATAAAGTTATAGACATACATTTATTTATTTAAAAAAATAAAACATTTTTATGAGGAGATGTCAGAATAACGAATTTGAATACAAATCGTTCATAAATGTGAATACATTATTTTAATGGGCAGCTAAAATCTATGTCGATAAATACATCAAATTGTAAATTATTATTAATATTTTTTCAAATTTAGTAACAAAACATCGGGATTTTTGCCTCAGTACCTGTTGTGTTTTAAGTTGATTTCTTCCTAAAAGACTAGCTTCTAATCTGATCATTTTAAATTATGATTTTAAAGTGCTGAAGTGATGAAAACGCTTCTTTTTTTCGGGTGACATTAAGGTCAAATCAATCCAGCAAGAGGATTTTTCGAGGCACACCTGAACGCAGCAAAATTGACAGAGCTCGCGGCGGTGGGAGGGAAGGCGGAGGGCTTGTTTGGTGACAGCAGCTCGCGGCGGTGGCGCGTGAGCCTGTGACACACTCCTTTGAAGTGTCCTAAAGCCTGTGGGCCAGCGTCCACGCGGAATCCTCTCTCCCGCTCACCAATGAACCGGTTGCCGGTTCAGTTTCCCTGGACGATGGCTTTCCGCGTCAGAGCCACAGCAGCAGCGATGTAAAGCGAGTCGCGGCGCCGCATCTTCCTCTTGAGGCGCTTCTGACAGAACCGGGAGTCCAGAAGTGACGGAGGTATTTCTGCTAAATTCTGCAACTTTTCATCCGCGTGCGCGCCTGCCGCGCGGCTTCAATGACGCAGGAACCTTTGGGAAGAAGTGGCTGAAAGTATGAACATTATACCTCATTTATAATTCTGTCCCCGTGAAATCTGCATTTAAATTGGAGGAAGTAGTTTATCCATGAAGGTATGGTAAAATGTTCAAGAAAAAATCCAAATTCTTGATGTCAGGCTGTGTTTCTGGTCTCAATGTCTAATTCATAAAGTTAACTAGTGAGGGTCAAAAGAAATGACAAAAACAAACCACTTTAGCAATAAAATCTCTTGTAGACCTAATTAATCAAGTTCATTAATAAGAAACTGGTGTGACCATATTTGAAAAATGTCCTCTGACTGATAATTTGATCATTACCTGACCTGATAACTCCCTTAAAGTTTGATAATTTGACTTCACGTTGAAGCAAGTTCTGCTCCTTTTCTTAAAAACAGTCTGGAAAACGTTCTGGATTTAAAGGGTATAGCTAAGTCAGAGGGACACCAGTTGACCTCATCGTTTATTAAAGCCTCCAGTCTGAGGAACCTTGATGCTGATTGCAAGTGGATAGCTTTGTTGCCCTCCAGAGGAGGTCATCTCTGTTTTTCCATTGCTTTCCTCAGATTTATTGTGGGAAGATGAAATGACATGCCACGCCACTATAGTCATTAATCATACTAGAAAGTTTTGTGTTATTTTCTATTCAGTCAGGTGAATCATTGATGTAAAAAGATCTAATCATGTAATTGTGTGTTTGCTGTTCAGTTGCAGTTTTGCAGTTTTTTGGATTTTTTTGGCAACGGAGATTATTTATTAACCACGACCGCATTCCTAATATAGTCAGTTTGTATGTCTTATAATTTCATTCAACTTGAGCCAACAATTCATGTATTCGATTTTCTCAATATTCTGGTAGAACTTTGTGAGCAACAGGGGGACACCAATTTTGCGAGCTCGCCACACCAACGCCATTAAAAATCTTAAACTTCGAATTCCAGCATTTCTTCCCTAGTAGCTTCCCAATAATGCTTGCGGAGTGAAGAGACGATAAATCTAAATCCCTGGGAGGAGTTGACATTTTCACAAGCTACTAGAGGGGATGTTTTTTTTAAATTCAAGATGGCGGCCTCTTCCTGAGATCAAAGTTCCAAAAAACTTTGATCACGGTTGTAGACTCAACCTGGTGGCGTGCGTGAAATTTTGTGAAGAAAAGTTTTCTTTTTCATATTGTGGGAAAATGGGAAAATTCTCAAATTTCACACTTACACTTAATACATTATGGCCAAAATTAATTTCTCATTAGGTACTAGGTATGTGGTAATTTTGATGTGGGAGCAGTAGAAAAGAAGAATTGTGAAAACAACCTGGTCCTTCAGTCCAGAACTGCTGCGGGACAGAATGAATCAGAACACAATTTCAATATTTCTCAGTATCTCTGGCTTCTCCTGTCTTGGTTTCAGCAGAAAAGTTGTCTCCTGCAGTTTTTTAAATGATTAAAGCAGATTTTATGGCCACATTTTCATCTCCTTTAATGTCCAGAATGTATTTTCTTGACATAAAACAGAATATATCAGAGTAAAGGCTTTCAGGAAGTCACTTCCTCCATCTGCTCCTGCATTCATCAGCTCCTATCTTCCTAACTCGCCCCCTTTCTTCACTCTACTTTCCACAATTGTGTGTCTTTTGTGCTCCACAGAGGAAGATGGAGGTCCAAAGTGCTGTTCAGCAGCAGGAGTCCTGCCCTCTGGATGCTCCTCGGTCGGGGCACGGTCAGCAGATTGAAGTCAATGACAGACAGGTGGATGCCAGCAGCAGGCCATCCACTGACAACCACAGCAAGGACACGAAGCCGTCAAGCCAGAAAGATGACGCAAAAGTAAGTTTCCGACGCCATTATGCTTCGCACACACCCTCGTGAACCCGCGTTCAGCGCTTTTAGCATACAGTCTTTAGTGGACTGTTGCTACCCAATACTAGCGCATGTACTCACAGTTGGAAGAGGCTTAGTGTGAAATGTCAATGCGGTGTAAATCTGGTGCACCTTGCTCCAGGCTTTTCCTTTCACGGCTCGATTCTGATATCTGAAAGACTTGGTGTCATAGAATTCCTGCCGGGTACAAACCGCAATTATGAACTTCTCCTTCATGATCAATTTTCAAACAGTTCAAACAGCCCGTCCATGAATTAGTGTGTAGTATTGTGTAGTGAAGCATGAATACGAGTTTTGAACGCGGACGCCTGAAAAGTGCACGTATGTGCCTTTGAACAGACTTTTTTATTAGAAGTGGTCGCTTGAATGCACATGCTGGTGTGAACGTAGCATCAGGTGCTTGCCACGCTCTGTGTGTGTCTGGGTGAGTCATCAGCATGCGATAAGAGTGATGGGATCCGGTCGGTTTGGGTCTCCACTTATAAACGGAATCCTTGGCGTTATCTGTTGTTAAAAAATGGCGTTGTGGTTTGCCTGCTTCCTGAGCTACATCTACCTGATTAAACCGGAGTCTCGCCAAAAGAAAAACTGAAAGTGTTCTGATCTGTTTTCTCAGCGGGTACAGAGGAAGTCAGTCATGTGTTGTTGTGTTGGACCCTGTCGGAGCGCTAACCACAGCTGTAACAGCCTTGCTCAGATACGTCTTCTCAGCATCATCCCACACTCGCAGCTTCAGTGACCTCAGAGCCCTTCGCACATGCAGAAATGACAGGAAAAATCCTGGATGGCTCGGCTCGGCTCCATCTCAAGGGCGTCAATCATCTCTGGCAGGAGCCAGAACCTCTTTTGCAGCAATAAGCCTGAGAGGCTCTGTATGAAGGAACACACACACACACACACACACACACAATAGAAAACATTCAGTAGAGGACTTCTGCTGGCAGATGAGGGCTTGTTACGGTCAGGAAAAAACAGCTGAAGCAGTTTCCTCAAAGTCCCACTCCGATCATCTTTTGATCTATTTTAAAATCCTTCTTAGCTGTCTTTTCTAGGTCACAAATACAAACTTTTTCAAATGACATTTTCTTCTTCTGCTCCTGATTCAGAACAATTATTTGCATAAAGAAATACACAAAAGCAATTTTCATCTAAATTTCCTTCAGACATGTCCTCCATCAACAGAAAAACGTGTTAAAAACACCAGAAACACCGTTTTCATCTGGGTGGGTCGCCCTCTGTATCTGCATTTAGCATCGTGGTTAAAAAAACATCCGCAATTTTCTTCTGCTGTAATAGTGGCATTTCAAAAATGATTTTCTATAATTATGGTTGTAGTTTTACAGTCTGTGCACAAAGGGAACTCATTTTTGGTTTTTATTCAAATCTCTCACCTCAGTGGAAACCCTTATCTTCACCATTTTCATTCCTGTAGAAGGCTGGATTTCAAAACAACAGAGCCTTTCTGTGATTTAACTGGACTAATGTTGGTTCCAAAAGCTGGCAGCCATGCTGTTTAAAGCCCACTCTGACTCGTTTAAGTCTGCTCTGACGGATGCTGAAAACCTGAGAGTGAATAAGTTCACAGGGAAAGTGTGATGATGATTGTTGTGTGTCTTTGTGCCGAACAGGCGTTTGTCTGGCTTTGGCTGTTGCTGCTGTACTGGGAGGTAATGAGGCATGAAGTTATGACTGTCTTCAGTGTAAGAGGGCTTCTAATAAGCCTACCATGGCACCTATTTCTGGCTCGGTCATTAGTGTATTTATTTTTCTCCTTTTCCTGGTTTTATTGTTGCTGTTTTAGTGGTAGGCCGTCTCCAGAGTTTGTTCTTCTGCAGTCGTTCGAAAGCCAGACTGTCCCAAATAAATCTGTCTGGAGCTTTAAATGATAGGGTTTCACTATCAAAACAGACTTTTCTTTTCATGGTTTTTGAAAGATCATCAAGTGTTTGATTTAGTACGTAAGTTGATGCAGGAAAGGAAAGGAAGGCAGAGTGTTTTTTTTTTAATGACAATCCTAAAAAAAAAAAAAACTCCATTAATTTGTTGTAAATTTTCATTAAAAGGATGATAATGATGTAGTTTATGCAGGAAAGGTCAGCCGGCTCCGCTTTGATGGCTTTGCTGAAACTCTTTAATTAATGTAAAGCTGAAGGGAAAACTGTGGAAATGTTCAATACAGACTCCTGCTGCCTTTAGTGCAGAGGATTAACACAGACTTGGATTTCTGTGGAGCATTTTGGAGGTTCAGTCACCTGTTGAAACTGTGAAACACTAAAAACTGATGGTGTATTCAAAATAGATGTAGTGTAAAGTGCTTCTTTCATAATTTGAAAATCTCTTTATTCTACACCGTATTTTCATGCAATTGTTTTGTTTTTTTTGTTTCTGCGTCTTTGAATGTCATCCAAAAACATGAGTTTGCTTTTTTGGGCTAAATAAATAAAATTGTTTATTGCATCCAGAATGCTTGTCCCTTGGACATATTTTTGCTTATATTTTATTTATTTATTGTATTCTTATTGAATGAGGGAAATAGAAAATTGAACTTGGGTTTAAGACTCACAAACGGGGTTTCTTTACTGTTTGTGTTTTAGTTGTTTTAACCCCTTAAGGCCTGAATTTATTTCCAGCTATAACAATGTATTTACTTTCAAAAGATGCTAAATTAAGGTGATTTTAGAGCTGAAGTGAGTTGACACATGTTTGCATCAAAAGGCTTTAAGGGGGTTTAATGCAAGAAAAAAAACCCAAGTGACTATTCATGACAATAGAGAAGTCTCTTTAATTAAGTCGAGACTTGGCCTGCACCTAAAAATAAGGTACTTCAACTAGTAAATTTACCTTTTTAATTTTTTTACATATTCTTTAAAATAACATTTTGAAAAACAAACATTATAAATTATTTAAACAACCAGATTTTCTAAAAATCTTAATAAAAAGTGGACTTTTGACTGAGTGACCTCTCCCCCCTGGCGTTCCAAACAGGAAGTGGCTTCATGAAGGCAAAATCCATAAGTCAAAAAATCGCGACTTAATTGACTTTTTTTGGTTGGAGCTGGAAGTAACCATTTTCTATAGATGACATCATATTTGCTCGGTCCAGTTCTCTAATAAAGTCCATCGCACTGTGGGCAAAAAAAATTCAGATCATATAATGATGCTTTGATAACTATTGGACCTGAAAAAACTGAAGAGCCTGAGGATTTTCACCTTGATGACAATAAAAATCTAAAAGGTTTAAAGTTTTACTTTAAACGTGACAGCAGAATTTAAGATTCCTGTGATGCACAGCCTGAGCAGTTTACCACCAAATTATCTTTTAATGTGATCTTTTCTGTTCAGTGTTCAATTGTTTTCTTTTCATTTAGAAATGTTACTTGTTGTTTTTAAACAAATTAGTACAAATTTCACTTCCTTTCACTCCCTTTCAAGCAATCTACAAATATCCAATGTTTTATAACTCTTTGTATGGATTGAACCTTTGCTGATTGTACTGTTTATGTACTATTTCTTGCTTTGACTGTTTGAAATAAACCGTTTCAAATCAAATTTCATCCAATAAACATAATTTAAATAAAAAAAAAGTTTCATAACAATCCTAAAAATGTATTTTAAACTCCATTTAGCATTTATTTAGCTGCAGTTCTTTGAAAACTGAAAAATATGTTGTGTTATTCATCATTCATTTTCCTTTGTAGCTTCATAAAGTATATTTTTCCATAGTTGTAGCTTTAAATATAAAAAGAAATGTAGAAACAAGCTTTTATTTTTTTGGATTTTAGTGCAAAACTTAAAAATTACATCTAATATTTTCTGGATTTAGTTTAAATCCATTTCTGTTACCAACTCAACAATAAAGATTCAGAGCAGAGTGGAGACACTTTACACTTTCTTTGCTTTAATGCATCACTTTGTCTTTGTGTTTTATTGATTCTGCTAGTTTATGATACACGCTGTGATCAGCTGCAGACAAAATAAGAAAAACATTTCGCCTTTTTTTTTTTGATGTTTACGATGCATAAGCTGCATTCTTTACGGCTCTTCTCCATCACTTTTATCATAGTCGCTTATCTGTTTTGCTTGCATCTGTTTAGCTCTGACTCCTCTGTGCTGCACTTTGCTTTACTTCCCTTTACTCCCACATTCAGTCACTGCCCAGATGCTTTTATGCAACTGAGGAATACCATTTAGTGTTTAATGCAGTGAGAATAACAAATGAAGGGATGAAGCAGTTTGAAGGGCGGAGGAGGAGAAAGGTAAGGGATTTGAAAGTATCTTAAGTACATCTCTGATCTGTTTGTCGTGACGGATAGCTCTTACAAAAGTTAGCACCAGTTGATAATACTTGTGTATTGGTACATTTTCATGTGAATATGTGCATTCTGCAAGTTTTACTAAATAATGACAAACAATGAAGATCTTAATGAAGCAATAAACTGCTGCATTTCCATCCATAACGACTGGAGTTTACAGCTGCTGTTCTGGTTCCAGCCGAGTCTGGGTGTTTGGGTTCCATGGATGCTGCCTGGTGCAGTGGTAAACCCTCGTGCCTCACAGCGAGAAAGCCCTGGTTCAAATCCTGACTAGATACTTTCTGTGTGGAGTTTGCGCAATATCCCTGTTTTTTTTCTCTGGGCACTTCAGTTTTTTTTCTCACAGTCCAGAAATATGCTTCATTGGTGACGCTGAATCATTGATTGTATATAAGAACTTAACTGAATGACTCCTCCCCCCTGGAGTTCCAAACAGGAAGTACCTGCTGGCTCCAAGAATCCAAAATCCCAAAGACTTAGAAAGAAATAACCAGCTGTTACTCAGTCATTCTATTGGTCAGAATAACCATTCTTGCTCTGCTCACCCATAGAAAATACCTTACCTCAAGCAAAATGAAGCCAATTCAGTCGCAATTTCTCCACAATACTGGTGGAAGTTGACAGTGAATGGGCCGAGTTGTATGAGTCAATGTTTCTAGGGCAACTACTGTCCCCAATCATGAGTAAACTTGTTCATCCATCTTCTTCCGATCATCAGGATCGGGTCGCTGGGGCAGCAGTCTAAGCAA
>BSAI01000106.1:17973073-18028497 GCA_036245035.1 Adrianichthys oophorus | reverse complement strand
GTGTGTGTGTGTGTGTGTGTGTGTGTGTGTGTGTGTGTGTGTGTGTGCGTGCGCACAACAGGCCTAATTAGGTAAACTCCCATTACATTTAAAAGTGCATTACCACTACTCTTTTTTAAGGGTTGTAATTAGAGCGCAGTGGAATGAGAAGTAATTAAGTTGTATCTGAAGCATTACTGGCCTGCTTGTCAAAGAGCCTGTTCTATTGGAGGGAATAAACACATATTTGACTTAATGCCACAGCTTTGATAGGGAAAAGTACAAGTCTGGTTGGTTATTTTGAAATAAGCAACCTTTTCTTAAGTCAGATAGACAGTAAAGCGGGTGATTTTGGTTGAGTTTGACTGGAAAAAAAAATGAACTCAAGGAGTCATACTCTGTATCTTCCTGCCTGACTTCTGGTTTTTGTTTCTGTGTTACCTGATGCCGGCAGGCGCACAGGCCTTAGATCCTGTGACTAATCCAAAAAGCCCTATAATCCCGAACACACTATCCTCTTCCAGCCAGTAATTCCATTATTTCTGTGCACGTATATGCAATTTGTCCCTTTCAAGTCACAAAAATGGTAATAAAACATTAACGACTAAAGGAAAAATCAATATTGGCTTAATTACATTTTTTATTCCTTTTTAAAGTTCTTTTCTTTTCTGGGAGGTTCTTGATCCTTCTTTTGAATCTGCTTTACCTGAAGAATTTTTGACACAAATGACTTTTTCTACTTTCTTTCTTAGGGTTTGTTTTATTGTAAAATTATCTCTTTCCTTTTTCTTCCGCATCAGTAGACCAAATGGGCACTTGTCAACTGGTTAGTCACAGTCTGAGGACACCTTTTAAGGTCTCCAAGGAGAAAGTAAGGAGACCTGGTCTCTGTCACATTAGCATGGGATTAGCAAATCCCTTCGGAAGGGTAATGGAGTGGATTGAGAGCATGGCGCTTTTCCAGGAGAGCTGCAGCAGATCCTCTTTCTGAATGGACCTATTTTTAGGATGATGATTTTTTTTTAAACTAACAAGTAACTCTTTGCTCATTTGTGGCCTGACATTACTTCATTTTGTGCTTTCTATATTGGGATTGTGTTTAATGTAGTGATGTCAATCGATGAAAGAAGTTAATCAGATTAATCACAATGTTTTACTAAGTAAATTTTATACAACAATATGCGGCTTTTGAACAGAGAACATTTTTCCTTCATTTTTATTGTCTGAAATATTTTAATTTGTAAAGTGTTAACTCAAATATCACAGAAAAGTAATTTGTGTGTACAAAACATGTCAGCACTAAGATTAGCAGAACTCTAAAGAATTATAAATACTTTTATGTCTGCAGCATTACTCCAAGAAAGCAAAGATGCTGAAATACAGCCATAAGAAACAACTATTGTGTTTCTGTACTCTAAATAGTCCGGGTGAATACTCAAATCTGATTGGCTGCTGGTTGTTGACGCGCATCTAAAAGTAAAAACAGTAAGAGGTGAACTTTCTCTCTGAACTGATGCTTTATTCAACCTATCGTACCGATCAGCATATATATCACTTTCCTTTGCCGCTGCAGTCAAGGTCTGCCAGCACAGTGATGCATTCTTGTGTTACCATGACAACTTGCCGCACTACCAATCAAATAATCCGCTTTTTGTGAGAAAGCGATCTAAGCCATAAAAATAAAGTACTAAACATCAATTAAATATTTATTTCTTTTATAAGTGACCATGGGATCAGTGAGATGATGCTCGATGAAGTGTGTATTTTCAGAATTTGACCCACGCCGTGGAAGCCTGAACCTTCCAATGCAAAGCGGAAGACGGCCACTTCTGACGGTCGCTTCTGATGTGCAATTAATTTGTGTTAGTGAATATGAATGTGTTAATTTTAAAAAAATTTATCACATGCGTGTTAACGTTGACACCCCTAGTTTAATGTAAAGGCAGGTAAAGCAGTAGAATTTATAAAATACTGCATTTGTAAAAAATCCTATGAGAGAAATCTGAAAATAACATTAAAGCTTAGATAAATCCCATTTCTGATGAAAGTCTTTTAGAAATTTACTGCTGATTAATGATAAAGAATAGCAAAAATTTTTAGAGGTTTTATTGCAGAATCCTGGAGCAAATGGCTTCATGTATAAGTTCTTTCTACAATGGTCTTTAAAATGTTTAAAAAGGTCAAACAAACAAATCAAAGTTGTTATTCTTAATCTTATCTTAATTTTATTACAACTTTTATGTACTTTATGTATCATATTGCAGCTTTTTTCCACGGGAAATTATTCAATTTCACCTATTGATCTAAAAAAGGTCATTTAACATTACCAGAATATCAGATCATCTAAACAGGTCCAGGTTTCACACTGAGTAGTTAGGAATGTATTGCTGCAACTTAAGCCGAGATTTCTGGGATAACTGAGTTAACACTTAACAAATTAAAACATTTCAGACAATAAAAGTGAAGGAACAATGTCATCTCTGGCCTTTTTTTGTTCAAAAGCCGCATATTGTTGTATAAAATTTACCTAGTAGAACATTGTGATTAATTACAATCCAAAGTGTGATTAATCTGATCCATTTTTTAATCAATGGGCAGCACTAGTTTAAAAACAAAGTAATAGAAAAAGAATTAAGAGTTGGCGCCTAACAGACACATTTAACTAAAACAAAATGAAAACAGTTGTTTTTTTTCCAAAATAAGTATAAGTTACAATTTTGATTTAGACCAAAGACCTAGAAAATCTATAACAGCTCTTACAAAAAAATGCACTTGATATCCCCAAGGGACGGGTACATCAATAATACAGGCCACAGAGTTTCTCTTTCACTTTTTTGGTAGGTGTGCTTCTTTGTGATGTAGAAAATACTCTGGGCGGGGCCAGTATCTCCATTTTGCTGCAACAGGGAGGGAAGTGGGGGTGGGGTTGCTCAACGCCCACAGTCCCGCTCAAAACTCAGAGGTGAATTTCTTTTTTTTTTTTTTAACTGTCCTGTCCAACAGCTGAGCAGACAGATATGAGCTGAGAGCCTCTTGCATTAGACAGATTTGACTCTTACAATCGGGGGTTATAAATCATTGGGAACACAAATTGTATGTTGGTATAAGCCCCTTTTGTAATTTAAACCAAACTTTATTAATATATTAGTTTTGTTTGTGTTCTTTTTGTTGGACCGGACGGAAAAAGGAAGGGGGGGGGACGGTGGATTATAGATTTTAGAGGATGACTAATGGGAAGGGAAAGTAGAGTTGCAAATCTACAGGCAACAAACTGCTGGAGCCTATACCCATTAAAATAGTGAATGTTGGTCTAAAATGGGCGGGGCCTGTCCACACACTCAGCTGCCACAAACATACCTGCCGGCTCCAAGAGTGTTCACAAACTTGTCCACATCCAGTTCACACACACACACTTATGCATACCAACCAACACATGTAAAGCATTACATTCTGTCATGCACACTATTTGAAGGTGCAAAGGTGAGCCGACGCCTGTGCTCAGGTGAATGTTATGTTAAGCTGAAGTGGATGAAGGAAAAAAAAAAAGAAAAAAAAAAAAAAAAAAAAAAAAAGGAGGGAGAGCTCCCAGACATCCCCACACCAAGACCCCCGCCGAGGCAGCAGCGCCAACCAGGGCCCGCCCCCGCACCCATACTGTGGGGTCAACGGAGGAGATCCGCCCGCCAGGCAGCCCGGCCAAGCACCCAGACCAGGGCCCGCAGGACCACCACATGGGCCCCCAACACCCGAGCGCAGTGAGGTACGGAAGCGCAGAGCGCAAGGCCCAGCCCAGCCAGGAGAGCAGCCCTCCCACCGCGCCAGGCGGCCCAGCACGGGGACCCACCCCCGAGAGCCCCACCACCCTAGACAAGCCGCCCACCACCACCCAGGAGTTCTGAGCATCCCCCCACCCCAGCCCCGGGTACGAGCCAGGGCCCCCCAAGGGAGACCCGCTCCGAAGCTCCAGGCAGTTGTGGAGATCCAGAAGAGAGCACAGCGGGGGTCAGCTACCCCCACCTAGAGGAGGGATGACCAAGAGAAGTGGGGGTCCCCGAAGGAGTACATAGCCTGACCAGGCTCTCCTAATGTTGTTACTTAGAAGGGGCCCGGCACCCAAGGCTAAGGACCAGAACCCGCACCACAAGGACACAGACACCCTCCAGGCTCAGATGGAATATGATCCCCCGCTCATGGACTTGCCAGAGGACTGAGGGATCCCTCTCCCTGCGTGGGGAGGGGGCCGCCGGGCCCAGGAGGCCGATCCCCAGGAGACAAGGCCGCCGCTGCTGAAGGTCCTGTTCTCCCCACCGGGGATGGGGTAGGGGACAGTAGATCAGTAGTGTGTGTGTGTGTGTGTGTGTGTTGAGGTGTGTTACTTGTGGTTGAAGGGTGTGTGTAATAAAGGGTGCAGTTAAAATTGGTGAGCACGGCACTGAGGACATCTCCTGATTGCTTACAGGGATGTCCAATCGCCCTCTCACCAAGGAACCCTAAATGTTCAGAGGTGAATTTCTAATGAACTCCTTCCGCTCTGCAGAAACTACGTCCTTGAAAGCAACTCTTGTTCTTTTTTCATTTTGGCTAAAAACGACATAATCCTAATTAAATACCAGTGGGAACGCTTTGAAAACAGATCAAGCGATGATCGGAGTGGGACTATAAGTGTCATTCACAAACCATTTGCTTTACTCTGGTTTTTTTGTTGTTCCTCTTAAAACAGCATTTTACAAAGGAAAAGTATATGTACCAATAAAATGATTTTCAGGAGTATTGTGGATGTTTTTAGTGCACAGAAACCAGCATCATGAAGGGCATAAAAGCATATGCAGCCCTGCCGGTGTCTTTGCTCTTGTATATGTTTGTGCATACTGCTGTTCCTACCGCTGAAGGGTATTTATTTTCAGCACATTGCTCTCTAACTACTTTATCTGCATCCCTACACCTCTCCTTTCATTTGTCTCTGTTTGTTGCAGAATAAATATACAGTGGTACGATAGATGATCAGTCCTCCGAGCAGAGGGAGTCTTTTCCTTTTTTTGTAACCGAGAAGAGTGGCATTCATTACAACTCAAGCTCTGGATGATGTTTGAGGCAGACATGAGGGCCACTGTCCGCTGCCATGGTGATGCACAGCCAAATGTAACTGAGAGAGCTGGAGAAATGGAAATGGAGAAGCCAGAGGCTGCTCTGCTATTGTCGTGCAGAATTCGTGTACTAATAGCGAGAAAGATAAATGCTCCTAGTTTGTTCATTTTCTTCTCCGCTGCTTTAGTACTTCAACTACTTCCTGGCTAAGCCAAAGGCTGTGTAAAGAGCATCAGGCATTACTTTTTACAACCTCCTTTAAAACATGGTTTAACTAGCATGCAGAGGAAAGCGTGTCATGGGAAATTTTCAACTTATTTTATACATTTTTATTTAAAATTCCTTTACATTTTCCTGCTAATATTCCCTCATTTTAATATTCCATCTTTCCTACAGTTGGTTTCTCTACCTAACGTTAGACCTGATAGCAGTTTACAGGTTAAAAAAAAGCCTAAAATATACACTAAAATACTAACTATACACTATATGCTTTCTGCCAAAATGACGACATTTACACACTTGTCATGGTTAGGAAAATGTCTTTCAAATGAGGCAAATAATTTTGAAATGGATCACTTCATAGTAAAAATGTTAAGTAAGCCAGTGAGAGAATTGCATTTTTTTCATGATTTCTTCATGAACCACATCGTAAGAAAAGAAAACTCACTGCTTTTTCCCATAAGTTATTAGTCATGCATGGAAATCTTTAGAATTCGGTTATGAAATGATTATCAATTCATCCTGAATATATGCATTTCTTAAAAATGTTTTCTCTTCACTACAAGAGACCAGGGGACTGTGACCTTTAACACTTAAAGATTCATTAAGGTCGATTTCTCACTGACTTAGAACCTAGTGGGAACAACAAAGACGTTCCATGCAGAGTAAAAATTTTATTTATTTAAACATAAGATTCCAGGTTTCAGCTAGCTGTTTCCTTTCAGTCCAACGGGTGAGGATGATACAATTCTTCACATTCCTTAACATCACATCTGTTGCTGTGTTTTCACAGGCAATTGAACAGGTTTGCCTCAGAACAACCGAGGATTAAAATGGGAAATGTGACAGTAGTTTGTGTGAGCTTACAGAACAAGCTGGAATGAGTTCAGACATGCTCTTACTGGAGCACAGATACATGTGCAAATATACATCTCACTGCACAGGTTCAGTCCTGAAGAACTAAAACAAGGTTTGTTTTCTGAGGTTTTAAGAACAACAACTCAATAGAAAATACAACCCTGCGTGCAAATTACATTTACCAGTTTGTTCAGTCCAAATTTTTACTAGACATTCTGCAAATTTACAATTTGGAAGTTTAAACATTTTTAAAACGTTCAAAAATGGAAAAAACAGAAATTCAAGCAGATTCAGAGCGTACATCAGAAATGTAAATATATATATCCTAGTATTTTTAATCTATATTTATGTTTTTAAATTAAAAAACTTAAATTTCAACTTTAATGTTTTGAAAATTGGTCCGGGGGGCACCAGAGTCTTTACAAAAATTGAAAGAAAAATCGCCCCTTTGCTCATATTTGCTGTAACGTCATTTCTGGGTCAGCGTTAACCAGTGCTTGATCATTGCTTTTGTTGCTCCTGTTATTCGATTGCCTGATTTTCTAATATCTAACTTAGCGTTAGCTAGTTTAGTGCTTAAAAATTCTAAGTAGCATCTTTATCATTCTAGTGAGTAAACTACTGTGTTAACTGTTTGCTGTCTAAGCAGCCTGGGATGAAGTTGCTTGCCCTTAGCTTAGCGTTTAGCATGGCTTCTCCCTCTTCTGCCTTTGCCCCTCTGTCCTGCTCAGTGTGCCATATGTTCTGTGAAGATCCTGCTTCCTTTAGCGTGGATAGTGGTAGATGTTTTAAGTGTATTCTTTTTTTAGATTTGGAGACCAGGCTAGAACAGTTAGAAGCGCGGCTCAGCACAGTGGATGCTAAGCTTGATGCTAAGCCTGCTAGCCAAGTTGCTGCTCGTGGCGCGTTACCAGGACTAAGCTAGGTAGCACCCCAGCCCCTCCACAGCACCAGCCGGAGAAGACACAGGATGGGTTTGTACCGGTGGCAAGGAAGAACAGTACTAAACTCAAAAACTTAGAGCTTCTGAAGCTCCCGCTATGTAATAGGTTCTTTCCCTTCAGCAACACACCTGCTGAACTATCTGTCTGTCCGTCTGTCTCTCTAAATTCGTCAGAATATACAGTATCCTGATGGTTTCCAATCTATTCATTGAGAAAAGTGATCGATGGTGTCACTAATTGAATGGTCAAACAGCCTGCCCCCTATCTAGAGACACACAGGGATTTCTTTATCTGCAGGCTGCCCTGAGGCCAGCTCTTTGACCTGACAGACTCTGACAGACAGCAGGCACCCAGAGCTGATGAGGATCTGAAGTACAGTCAACCTTTGTCTTCACTACCAAAGCATACACTCCAGGCTAGAACACGACCTGCTCAGAAACATGATCTTATGAGCTTCCCATTCCAGAAGTCTCGCAGCGTCTCTCTTCAGTCTGCAGGATATTACTCACTGATGAGGTTATTTTACTTGTTTTGTTTTTTAAGTAACATGTTTTTTATTCATCTTTAGTGATGTAAAGTGTCACTCCCCACCATAATAGGCTAAGTTTTATGTCTGAAGTGTCTACTTTCATATCAATAAGTTTATTAGATGTTATTCATTCAGAGTGTTTAGTTTTAGTGAGCTTGTGGAAGTTTAGAGAAAAGCAGGAATTTGCACAAATTTTGTTTATTTATGTATTCAACCTTTATTTATCCAGGCAAGATGGATTAACAACAACAGTCTTATTTTCAACTGTGGGCAAGCGAAAGGCAAGACTTTTTGGGTTTAGGGATGGAAAATGGGTTACAGGAATCATCAACAAGTTTGGCTTTCAGAGGTTTGGCTTTGCTGTTACGACACTAGAAACTTCTTTTATGACTTTCAACGTGTTTACAAATTTCAGGATTAATCCCTAAATCACATCTGCCCTTACAGGTGGATACGTGGCATTTGCAAGTGAAAAATGGGTAAATCTGTTCAAGTACTAGTGCTAGTAAACAGGAGATAAGGAAAAAATACCCTGCTTGTCCAGTGTGAAAACCATGGGCTGCGTTACAAAATATGTGTGTCTTTAGCTTTAGACTTAAATGTATTTTAACTTTTTTCCCCACAAAACTTTAATTTTCTCATTAATTCTAAAACAAATTGTGTTAAAATGTCAATAATATTAAGTTTAAAGTGTTGGAACGCATTCCTCTTGGTTTTGGTGGGTCAACTGAGCTTCTCTGCTTCAGAACCACTGTTGGATATTTGCTCTATCTCAGCTCCAGGTATGAAAAATGCTGTCTGATGCAAAGTTTGGTTATTTTAAAGATGGGAAAGTGGTTTGTGAGCAATCTTTGAAACAATTGTTTTTGACTCAGGTGATTAATTATTGTGACATGTTTTGGGTCATTGTTTCAGATGCGCATAAACTTGCCCTTATCATACAAATAATGTCACATTTTCATCTCATTTCCTTGATAAGACACTAGAAGCATCCATCCACCTGCCTGGAAGCACAACACTTAAGATTTGGCTGTTTCTATTAAACTCATGCCAGCAGCTACTTCATCTTTGAATTTACCTTTTTCCTAAAGCAAACAGCAGACAAAAACACTAAATCTCAAAATGCCACCATGACTTCCTGCTCATTCATCACAGATCTTCAAAAAAAATCTGCACGTTCAAACAATTCCCTTTTGTTTAAAGCCTTCATCAGGCAGGATTTGGTGACACACAGTCAACTGTGAAACAAAAAGTAAAAAAATACATGAATGAAATGATTGTATTTAGAAATGTTTAAATGCTGTATTTTAATATTCTATATAACTGCTTTAACATGAGTTGTAAGTATGAATAGATGCATTTTAGTTAAAGTAATTTTTTTGTCATCAGCGTTTTAGTTAACAGTAGATTGGTTTGGAATTAATTTATCTCACGATAGGTTCAATAAAGCATCAATTGAGAGAGTTCACCTCTTACCACTTGTTTTTGTGGGCATGGGGTCATGGGGTCTGATTGCCAAAGTTTTGGATGTTGATGACACCAGGGTGGAAGGATAAACTACTCCTCCAGAAACCAGAGGGGGTTCGTACTGGAGACACAACAAAATGGATATAAACTGACAGTCATGAGACCTTAAAGTCATGCAACCCAAGGAAGACGCATTGCAGACAGACCAGTGTAAATCCGGCTCTAGGCTGCACTCTCAGGCAAATCTGAAACCACATTCCTCCCCAACACAAAAATACAAACAAAATTTGGCATTTGAACTTTTCTTACTCTCACCAAATGAAGGACACATTACAGAACATATTTTAAAAGCTGAATGACATCTGTATCTGCTGTTTTGATTAAAAAAAACAAACAAACAAAAAAAAACACATAAGCCCAGAGAGAGGTTTTATACTGCTACACAGCCTGAATAAGATTCTGACGTCTCCTTTGATAGATGATCATGAGCTCTAGAACCGTGGCAAAAATGTGAATGTATCTTGTCATTCTATCAAACAAAAAAAAAAAAGAGTACAACTGCTTACTCAGAGCGTTAATTTTTAATACATCGGAACAGCTTCTCACATTCGTCTCCGTGTCTAGCTACACGGCACGCACACTTCTGTGACGTCATGTAGTTCTTTAACAGAATCAACTGAACAACAATTCCATAACACCACATATCTGGATAAGCGGCATGTCTCTCTTTCTCTTTTCCTAAAGTGTGTTTTAGGTCTGTGAGTTTGGCTGTTAACCCTTGGTTTCATCCTGCAGCTTTCACACTCCTCACAGCTTGTTCACATCTCAAAATTAGATGACACCTCTTCACAGAACCATGTCACTCCAAGTGAACCCGGTGTGAGTCAACAGTGCGTTTGCCTCACTTTGTGTATGTGTGTCAACACACTTTGGTGGCCTATTGAACCACTTAAAGGATTTTATTTAATGGGTCAGCCAAGCAATTAATCAAGGGTTTAATTGGAATCCAGAGTGGAGTGACGTGATTTATGCAAACGAGGTCATTAATATGCAGGAATGCTTTCCATGCCTAAATTAAAAAGGCTCATCCACTGGCACCAGCTCACACTTTCATCACAGTAAATTAGAGAGCAATAATAAGCCCAAATACACATATTTATTCTCTACATCCATTCTGATGGAGACATGCCCACAGGAAGAGAAATGTAGAAAAGGCTAAAACGAGGGAAATTCTCTCTGTGGTAAGAGCTTGTAGAGGCTATGCTAATACTGTTAATTTTACCCCATTAGAAGCCTACTGCTATCTGCAGGGCTTCCGTTTTAATTGGATCACTGACTGATTCAAACTAGTCTTGATTTTTAATTGCTTTTTTCTTTTTTGTCATAAGTGGTATAGCATCTTCAGTTTGGGATTTTCTGTTTTCTGCCTCGTCACCAGAGTTTTGAAACTAGATCTGTGTTTTATTTTCCTCTGTAACAGGCATCATTTTTGAACTCTACTCCAAAGTGTTACCCCTCTTTTGATCCAAGAGTTTCTACTGAAATTGATTGGTTGACGTGCCGCTGCGACCTCTCCAATCTCATGCTCTCCGGTCTTCCCTCACTCATGAACCAGACGCCAAGATACTTGATCTCCTCCCCCTGGGGCAGAAGCTCTCCACCCATCCTGCGTTCCCTGGTGTAAACAGTTGTGAACAGCCCCGCAGTTAGGGGCTTCAATAAAACAATACCAAAAAAAAACAACGTTTTATTTAAATCTTTATAGAAAATGTGATTTTGACGTTATGAGGGGGACAGGGAAAAATTGCGTTTCAGGGGGTACTCCAGATTGATTTCTTTTTAAAACTATTTTCAAGCATTCTTTTCTCAGTTTCTGTAGATTTGGTCTCACGACATAAATGTAATCGGAAACCACACATTTTAGCATTTTGTTTGTGAGTTACTGGAAATATGATGGGTGATACACAAAATATTCTCCTGTTCTAGGATGACCCGTAAAAGCTTTGTTTGTAAATGTTGTAACTATATAATATTATTCTTGTAAAATATTGACTTTTCATAATTTTATTACTTTGCTTTCATATATTTATGTATTTTGCCCCTTTTTAATGGTCATTTTTATTCATTTCTGTTGAACTTTGTTCTCAAAGTGGGACTTTTATTTATTTATTTTTTTCAAAAGTGATTGTTCCTAATCAGTTTTTGCCTTTACTTTTGAATTTTTTTAGGGTGATTTTTTATTTTCTGTCTTTATATCTATTTTTCGTTTATAGTGGCCTCAAAATACAGTCATATCTGTTTTCAAGATAAAAATATTAAAGTGGAATTGTGTATGAAAGTTGTTTTTTTGTTAGTTTTTTTTTTTTTTTTTCCCAGTTACCGGGTAGGAATTTCAGTGTTCCTTTTACAATCACAACAGATACCAACCAATGAAAAGCAGTACAACATGTTTAAATTACTGTAACTGTGGCCATACTAAGTCTGTTCATTAGGAGAAATCTGCCTTTGTCATTGACATTGAGCTGTAAAAAAAAAAAGATGACATTTTGCTATTTCTGCACTAATATTTAAGTGCAATATTTAATTTAAAGTCTGTCACTCATGCGGACACAGTCACACCTGCAGAGACACAAACGCTCAGGTAATTTTATTTATTTATTTATTTTTATGTCACTCAAACCCAGTTTTTGTCCTGGTGTGCCAGGAGTCACTGACTGACGGGGGTTTTTCTGTAATTACAGCAATGAGAAGGAAACTGTCTATTGCATGGCAGATGGTCCAGCACCATGCTGCATCAGGTATCCGTGACAACGACCTCTCTCCCTGCAGTTAGCGGCACCATGATGGCTCTTTACGGTGACTAAATGTCATTATATAGTCTGTAGAGACAGACCAAGCAGGGTGGAGAAGGAGAGCTGAGGGAACTCAGAGGTTGTTGTGATGGGAAGAAATTGGTTATATGGAAGACAAGGACAGGAGATCTGAACTTTCTGTCAATTAACAAAAAAATAGGATTTTAACTCCTATTAGGTCTTGGCAAAAAAAAAAAAAAAAAGAACTGCAAACGTGTTTATGATTTCTAGGTCACTTTCATAAGTGAAAATGACCCCAGCGGCCAAGAATGACATCATATCCATGGCGTCAGTGCCACAGTGACCCAGGGGCTTTGTGAGGTATCATATTTTCATGTACAGTACCATCTTTGGCCCTGCTTGCACGTCTGAAAACTGATTTACGTCATCACTTTAGTCATGTAATGTATTTCAGATGAATAGCTGAGAGTGCATTTGGTGCAAACATAAAATTGAGACTCATCTTACCATGATACCGCTCATTCAGTTTCCCCAAAGGAGAATTGTTTTGATGGTGACACAAAATTCTGTGCATGTAATGTTTTCTGCAACAGTCCTCCTGGATTAAGCAGTTTGTGTGACGTTTGAACCTGCAACCTTTGAGGCGTCCTCTTCAAACTGCATGGAGGGCATTAGAATTGGTCAGTTTTGGTGAATATAGACGTGTTTATTTATGCTTAAGTTGCTGAGTGAGATAATCCATAAAGAGTTGGAAAGGTGTTGAGGAAGGTGTGTGCTTCTTTGCTGCACCAGTGGGAGGCAGTGGCACACCTTGCTGGTGCTGGAGGGGTTTGAAGCCGGCTTTTCTCAGCAGTCATTTGTTCCTTCAATTAATCAGTTATTCACCTGTTCACCTGGTTAATGAACAGAACAAGTCAATCTTGTTTCATGCAAAATATCCCAATGTTCTTTGATCATGTTTGGGCTGCCACCCCTTTTGGGGGGAAATCCTTTTCACCTGCAGCCGTGGTAATATCACTTCATCATTATTGGCATTTGTTAAAGGCTGTTGCAGGCTGTGCTTCATCAAATTTTAAACCCTAAGTGACAGAGAGCTGCAAGGTTAAGATTTTATTTCTGTAAAACATGCAGCAAAATACAGAAAAACCTCGCATTTATTAAGGTTGATTAGAGTTGCTTTTTTACAGCTTTTTTCATTTGTTGGGTATTTTAAATTTCATTTAATTTCATTCAATGTTTGAAAGATGCATCAAAACAGGTATACATTAGTCAAGGCCTGAGTTAAATTGTATTTTATTTAACCTTTATTTTACCTGGAAGTCCCTTGAGATAAAATATAAATTTGGAGAGAGATCTGGCCAAGGAGCATTGGCACATACACACACATAAAAACATAAAATAAAACAAATTTAAAATCTGGATGGGTGGAGTGCTCCTACCCCAGGTGGAGGAGTTTAAGTATTTTGGGATCTTGTTCACGAGTGAGGAAAGATCAGAGTGTCAGATCGACAGGCGGATTGGAGAGGCGGTCGCTGTATCAGTCCTTTGTGGAGAGAACTAAGCCGGAAAGCAAAGCTCTCAATTTACCAGTCGATCTTTATTCTATTGCTCACCTATGGTCACGAGCTCTGGTTAATGACCGAAAGAACGAGGTCCCAGATACAAGTGGCTGAGACGAGCTTCCTCTGTAGGGTGGCTGGGCGTTCCCATAGAGATAGGGGGAGGAGCCCGAGCTGCTGCTCCTCCACAGCTGGTCCGGATGCCTCCTGGACGCCTCCCTGGGGAGGTGTTCCGGGCATGCCCCACTGGGCGGAGGCCCTGGGGAAGACTCAGGACATGCTGGAAAGACTACGTCTCTGGCCTGGGAACACCTCAGGTCCCCCCGAGGAGCTGGAGGAAGTGACCAGGGAGAGGGAAGTCTGGGTGTCTTTGCTTAGATTGCTGCCCCCACGACCCGGTTCCGGATGAGCAGATGAAGATGGATGGATGGATGGATTGATGGAAAGATGGTTCATTTATTTTGAAAGTCCTTCCTGAAAGAAGAACTGCTATCAGGTCTAAGATAGTAGAGAAAAACACTAAACATAAACAGTTGTAACTTCTCTTTCTGTTTGTTTTGTGTCCTCTCAGTATAACTTGGATATATTTCATTTTATCTCAAAGCTGAAAATGTTGCAAATCAGTTCATGCGGGATTTTGTTCAATTTTTGTTTTCCTGTTTAGTTTTAGAAGCAAATAGTTGATAACGACTGCATTAAATAAAGTACAAAGAGAGCCACATTCCAAACCGATATTTGTATTTTTTGAATTGGAAGTGGTTTATGTCAAGCAAAAAAAAACAACTAAGAAAACATTATTTTTTGCTTTAACTTTTTCTCCTATGTTTTTACATGATTATCATTTCCTGTTAGGATTCAACAAACAGTCTGAATGCACAAACGTTTTCATCTCTATTTGCTAAGAAAAGTCTTAAAACTTTTAAGCAGTCAAAAATGTCTGTCAGAATATATGCAAAAATGTTGTATATTACAAATATCCCTCACCTCAGTAATTTATGTAAATTCTTCCTGAGCATCCCGCTGTTTACTCACCCTCTGAACAGGTCAACTGCGTCTCCAGTTTCACTTCGTGGCCTCAAATCAGACAACTTCAGTGCCACCTCACACCGGCAATGAGCCATGAGTTACTCTGTCACATTCAGCCTCCAGACCGAGACAAAGACGCCGGGGAGAGCGGCCGCTGCAGCTCTGCGATGACCTCCTTCACTTTAAGAAGCGGTGGGAGGCAGACATGGAACTTAAGACGCAGCGTTTATTTCCATATCTCGAAGTCTCCACGGGACTGGCAGGCAGACAGCTTCCTCCCTTTAACTTTCTTTACTGCGGCTGCACTCTGTTCCCCATTACCACACAGCCGAGCTGCCTCCTGCTGTCATGCACTCTCTTATCGCTCTCTGTGCAAGCTTCTGAATGGTACACGCAAATGTTGAAACATAACCCTTACTTTTTCTATCATTCAATGTAATCCAGAGCTGTCATGCTAGTCAAAAATAAACTAAAGGTTTATTTAAAGACCTACTCTAATGAAAATGTTCTTTTTAACATGTTCTTGTAGCATTTTTCACATTATAAAGGACCTACATAAAATAATTTAGAATTAAAGCGGTGTTTCTGACTGTTTCTTAAGTCAAATCGCATTGGATCAGAAAACAAGATGCTTAAAAAAGCTTTGGCTAACGACGCAGTTAATGAAACGGGTGTGCCAAAGTCTCTCTTACCTCTCTGCTGCTTTGCTTCCTTGCATGCATTCATTTTCCTCGTCCGAGCTAGCCTCTGGCTCAAAACTGTACTGCTGGATTGATTCAGTATTGCTTGCCATTATTTGTGCTTCACCAATGCTAGCTTGGACTTTAAACTCACGCAAGCGTGCAAACAGAGCGCTCAGCTTCGGGGAGGGGGCGGGGTTGCTTTGAGCCAACAGTCCCGCCCATAAAACAGAGTTGAATCTTAAATGAGCTAAAGCCGCTGGAGATTAAAAAAAAAAAGTCTTAAAAAACGACAAAGGCTTTTTGATTTTTGTCTAAAAACTGCTCAGTCATAATTTAGAGACTACTGGGAATGATTTACAAAAGGAAAAAATATGGTTGGAGTGGGACTTTAAGGGCAGATTTTATATTGAAGGAGAAAAACAATGTATATGTAGGAAAAAGGAGTTGCACCCGGACATATCTCTGATTTTCAGCTCTTAAAGTCCCACTCTGATCATTTTTTGATCTATTTGATCTAAAGTATTCCCAGTGGTCTTTTGATTGTGATGATGTTGGTTTTGCCCATTATCAACAAACCTTGTAATTTTCAAGGAAATAGTTTCTGCATTCCTCTAAAGGGTAAAGTAAGGCTTTGCAGCTCCTGCTGGGTTGTGGTCACTGAGAAGAATACCACTTTTAGTGTTGAGGGTTGCAGACCTCTAATCTAACACCTTCTTACAGAGAGCAATGTCAATGTCAAAGAATCTAAGATGAGTTTGGTGTTGTGTAGGGCTCCAACAACAGTGTCTAAGGCTATGGTCAGAAATCCCCAAATGCCACTGCCATACGACTTTGGATTTATGCTACTCTCACTTTTATCTAAATATAAGTAAACCACTGTGTTTTTGGCTGGAATAAACACAAATGTCAAGAGAAGGTAAAATTTTCTTATGAGTTCCTTTCAAAATAAGACACTCCGAGCCAAAAAAGATCATCTACTGCAGCCAATGTACTCCAGTGGAAAAAAAAGAAAAACAAACAATTAGTCAGACATTTTCTATTGTGTTTTTCTCTTTTTAATTGTACGTGTACATTCTTTTCTTTTCTTATTGCTGCTGTGAGCATAAATATGACTTTCAGGGTTTAGGATTGAACGTAAGTGTTTAAAGTTTGTACATATTTTTAGATTTTCTCTATCTGAACATTGTTGTGCAGCATAAGATAAGATGCGCTTATACTAATAATGAACGCAGTTTACAATACATCTAACTTTTTACATATATTTTGCTGAAAATGTTAAATATTAAAAGTATTTGAAATCTGTGCATTGTAGAGGATTAGTAGACAACACAAAGCCTTTTAAATAGTGTAAAAATCTTTACACAGTTGATTTCACTATTATAGGAACACCTTGGGAATACATTCATACATCTAACTAAAATCATAACTAACTGACCGACCCTTACTTTTGATATTATTTTATTTTGTAAAACAACCATGGATGTATAGAAAGCCTCATGTTGCAGACCCCTGATTGACATGGTGTCGATCGTAAATTTTGATGTACAAGAAAAACCTAAAAAAGCCATTTGAAGTGAAATGTAAGTGTTATTCCTGTGGGACCAATTCACAATTTTTTACCAGTTGAGTTTTGCTGAATTTTATGTCTGCTCATGATCTTCTGTGTATTCCTTTTTCTCGTCACCTCTGTTGCCTCTAACTTTACAACTATTTAAAGTGGGTTTTTTTTATTTCTCCCTTCATTGCAGTCAATAGTTTGTTTGTGCTTCGGCATAATTTCTTTGGTCTGATTATAAATGTACCTTTTGATTTGTCACTGCTGGTGAAATCAATAGTTGTTCCAAAAAACCATCTGTTTGGGTTTTATTCGGACTTAAATCAGTCAAGGATGCAGCTCAAAGTTTCCGGATTGGAGTCGGTAGCAGCGGTGGAGCTTTGAGTTGATAAAAGTAACATGTCTCTGAAACCTCTGTATGAAGATATCGATCATGTGCTTTGAGAGCGGAAAGGTTTTCACCTCATGTGTCAGTGTCCACTGCAGGGGAGCTTTTTTTGAGAAACGCTTAGCACAGTGTGACCGCCTGGTTATGCTGAAATACAGAGCAGGAGAGACAATGTTGCTGCACAGACGGACACATTTACAGCCTTTGAAAATTAAAAATAATGCTTTGAAAGCAAACTTTGGTCTATTATTTTTAGCTATTGACTGACATAAGAAGTCAAAGACTTGCAGCTGTAGATAAGAACATCATTGTTAACTGGGTAAAGCCTTGGTCACAACTGCCCTTACGGGTGGATACAGGCTATCTGCAGGTAAAAATGGTCAAACCTGTAAGGGGCATGCTGGTGGCCTGGATGAAAGATCAAGGCCATCGACCGCTCATTGATTCTGTAGACAGAAAATGTTCATGCACATTTTTTCTACTGGTGTGTTGCAGGCGACAGCTCGTAGCAAACAAATATACAGACATATAAGCCTGAAAGGAACTGCAAAACACACTTACGCTTCCCCTAATCCTTTAACATCGGAGCATCTGACTACCGTAACTCTTCAACCGTTTACGCAATGAACGTAATCCCAGTGGATTCTGAAGTGGAGGAAAGCGGCTTTGAGTTTATATGCATCACTTTACAGTCTAAAAGTGCTTATGCAATCAATCAAATCAGTTAATTTTGTCACTGAGAAAAGCAGCTTTTGTCCTTTATTAAAAAGTGTTGCATATTGGTGCAAAGCTGATGTAAAACACAATTTTCAAGGTCAGAATCAGCTGATTCTCTTTGACCATATAAATGGGAAAGGACGTGTGTTATTTAGGTGTCGCTGGTTACAGCTTCTTTGTTAAAGGCCCACTCCAATAAAAATTGTGCTTTTAACTTGTTCCTATAGCATTTTTCTCGTAATGCAGGACATATATAAAAGAATTTAAGAATAAAACGGCATTTCTGGGTATTTCTTCTTTCAAATTGTGATGAATCAGGAGCAGGTTTTAAACAAACTCAGGTTTGTGACGTAACAACTGCCATGAGCGGGCCAAAGTCTCCCAGACAAATAGATCCATTAATTGTCTTCATTTTCCTCATCTGAGCTGGAATCTGTATCAAAACTCTACGGCTGCATGGCTCTGATAAAGTGTTTTTTTTTTGCTACACTTTAGCTGTTAGCTTGGGCTTTTGAGGTGCTATATACTGACGGTATACAACAGGCTGATGGCCACGCCAACAGTCCCACCCACAATCCAAAAGTCAGTTTTTAATAAACGTCTGCAGCTCTGCAGAAAGTATGTCTTAAAAAAACGACACTGACTTTTTGATTATGGCTAAAAACGGAATAATCCTACTTCAAGGACCATTGGCAACGCTTTTACAATAGAAAAAAATATAGTTGGAGTGGGGCTCTAAAGGGTTAAGATGCAGCTGCTCCTCGCTCACCCTGCACTTCTCAGACAAAACCTGCAGTACCTGTACTTTTCCATTTCTCAACCTTTTTAATTTATTTTTTTAAATTTTTTTTGGTTTATTTCACAGGGACTGTGCACATAAAAAGTAAAACCGCAATGTGCCAGAATTAGTGCAGAGGCTATTTTTCATCTGTAGCCCCTGGACAGATGTTTAAAAGACGCAGCCAGCCAGCCCCAGAAAAGGCCAAAATGCTGATATTCCTGCAGAAAAACCGAGTCCGAGATGATCATTGTCAATTTTCATAGCCACAGTTATTGGTTTATGAAATGTGAGGAGGCCATTTGACATACTCTGCTTTTTGGTTCTCAATTGGAGCTTTGTTGATTTAAGCTGCCCCCTTAAAGTGTATGTTATTAATACAAAGACACATTAGTATTTATTAATAATTTTATTTAACTGTTGCAAAGCACATTAAATCAATATATTGCGTTTTCATTTATTCTAAAATAAAAAGTTTTCAGATGCATAGTTTTTTGTCTTTTCCCTCCTTATTTTCACAAAGAAAAGTATTGATGGTATACCGGATCAATATGATGAGGAGTAGAATATAGAGGAGTAGTATTGAAAAAATATTAACGATACCAACCCCTACGGATCAACCCTGAATAGATTTAACTAAGGCAACTAAGATATGATGCTCAATTTTTGTCAACAAGCACCTGAACAAGTTGAATGAATTTGTAGCCAGTGAATGTTTACATGTTCATTTGTTATTTTTATCCATAAACACAATTGTTCTTGTCTTACATTGTTGGAAATGCATGTTTGTAGACTGGTATAAATGTTAGTGTTAATTTTGCACACTACTGACAATGTGTGCATTTCTACTTCTTATTGTCTAGTTCACTAAAGATATAATTCTGGAATCACCGAAGCGGTAAATCGCCTTCATGTGATCATTATAAACCACCGGAGTTTAAAACGCTTTAAGGGAAATTAAGTCACTGAATTTGTTTGCTGGTTTTCAGACGAACGCTAAACCTCAGCAGACTTTTTGCTTGTGTTTCATTACAGATAATCAACCACATTATTTAAAACGAAATCTTTCATTTCATTTTGTGCTTTTTTTCTCTCCCTTTTAATGCCAGCAGCAACAATCTAAATGTAAACATATTCCTTTGACCTGATTGTTTTGCAGTTTTTTTTTTTTTTTTTGCTGACTTGAGGTTTTGCTTCTATGTTTCCTCTGTTTGTCATCTTGTGAGTCTTCCTGTTGTTTTCTTCTCACAAGTTTTGTGCATCAGTTGACCGTCCGTTCTGTTTCTCAACAAGACTCAAACTGTGCTTCATAAACTACAATATATTTGAAGGTGTTTGCTTCCTCCTGTATGTTTCATGTAGAGTTCAGACATGATCAGTGAATACTCGTGTCCTTGTAAAATGTTTTATGTCATATAGCAAATATTTATCCATTTTTACATGCAATAAAGATACATATAGAGATTTAAAACTATAGTTTGTAATAGTTTGCCGCAACATAATTATTTCTTTTGACAAAGGAAAGTTGTAAGGTACAATCATTGGCTGTATTTGAGAACTGGACTGAGTAACCCCCTCCTCCTGGCGTTTCAAACAGGAAGTACCCGCTGGCTCCAAGAAGCCAAAATCCCATCCATTTTCCAAACCCGCTTTGTCCCTTTCGGGGTCACGGGGGTGCCGGAGTCTAACCCGTTTACTTGTGGGCAAAGGCTGGGTACAGAAATAAACAGCTCTCGCTCAGTTATCCGTTTGTCAGAAAAACCATTCTTGCTCTTGTACCTTTATTTAACACATACTTTTTTGTGGTATTTTTTCTGTAGTTCAACTTATAAACGTTATAAGCTGACTAATCAGATGTTTCAATAAACCTAGACGGTGTCACATTGAACATTGGAGGTGTTTTGTTGATTTTGTTTTACCTACTTTCAAGTGGTAGGGGTCTGGACTTCCAATAAGCTCACTCCTAATTGGTGAGAGTGGTTTCCATAGAAACAATGACTCAGGCAAACTTGGTCACTGCTTACTGACATCCTCTGACTCCAACATGGCGGCATTCATGGTTTTTTTTTTCCCCCCTTTTTTAACATTTTCTTTATTTCTTACTTGTATAATTTTGACAGGATATGTTTTTAAGCAGAGGAAAATATAAGTTATTATGGTTTAAGTGGATTTATTCTGGAATAAAGGTGACTCTTTAACAGTTTACTTTTAGTGTTTAGTAAATGTTTATTCTGTTCATCCCACAACCTAAAGTGCGTGTTGGATTTTGGCCCCTCTGTGAATTTGAGTTTGAAAACTCTGCACTATACTCATCTAAATGCAAAGGAGTTTATTTCAAATGTTCTTTAAACTCATGAACTGATCTGTTTTTAGGGTCTCGATGAATGATTTCCGTTTCCCTCCAATTCCAGCATACTTGTATCTTTTTTCTAAGTTAATTACCAAAGCTCGACTCCTCAGTTCGGCTGCTGAGGCTGCCTTCTCAGTATTTGTCCCAGACAGCAGCACCTCAGTCTCCTGTGAGCTGCCATCTAATTCAGGTGTCATCCGAGTCCAGACCCTCATTTCACCAAGGTCGGGATGAAAGAGTGTCTCAGCGGAGCTGTGTTCTGTCCTAGCGTGACAGGAGAAAAGGGAGAAGGCCTTAGTGCGAAATGTCACTGCTTTTTCTGTGAAGCCGGACTCATCAAAGGAGGATTAGTGTCGGACTGATGGCCTCACTGGACGAAAAAAAAAACGTGATTGGGTAATCTGATGCATCAGAACAGATATGAGACTTGAGTTCAACACTCATTGACACAAATATAAAGTTTGCCTGCATGCGCTGGAAGAGCATCTCTGGGACTTATTAGGAAACAAATCTCCTAAATAAAGAAAAAATATAGTTTACATTTTTTTTAGATGAGCCTGCACAAAATTCACTAAAATGTCCATAACGTTAAATGAAAGCAATTTTCCATTCTAAAAGACAACAGTGGTGGTAGAATACAGTATTTAAAAAGACTTACTATTTAATTTAGCATAGTTTAGTTTAAAAAATGTCAAATCAAATCGGTGCCAAATTGAATTAAAGTGTCAAAGGTAATACATTATCATATACAGTATATGGATATAGTTTACTCTGAAAGGGTATGATATAGGCCATTTTAACTATTTTAAGTGTTCCAAGTTTTGCTGTTTTAGCCGAAATAAAAAAATGCTTGTGGTTTTCTAGAACAGAAGTTCAATAGAAATTCACCTCTGAGTTGTGGGTGAGACCGCTGGCTTGAAGCAAATAAATAAGCTATATTTTTTCCTGATTTGGATATAGAAATGTCCTCAACCATCAGAAGAATGTTAAAAACTCCACAAATCAGAATTGGTCTGTAATAAAAAAAACAAAACTACTCCTTGACTTAATAGCTAGCCTATTTTTTTTATCTAGAATTAAAAACAGAAAAGGGTTTTGTTTGTGTGCTGCAAAGATAAAACGTAAACAGTGTTCCTTGTTTTATATCATCCTCCTGCTCCTTGTATCTGATTTTCAAAATAGCTCACCAGTTTTTTGGGGTGGGGGGTGGGGGGTTTAGCTTGAGTTAAATCAACCATTTTGTAACAAATAAGCAGCAACGCAAATAGGAACATCATTCTTAATTTGGAAAACCGACAAGGCAAGAAATGAGAACAATATGAAGGCCTGGCATCATGCTCTTCATTAACGTGTCTGTCCTCCACACGTGACAAAGTAGATTGCGATTGTGGCGTTGACAGGCTGTGGACAATTACAAGTGATGCATTTGCGGCTTTGCAGTGTGATCCAATGTGAAGCATAGCTGTTGTCAGTGCTAAAAATGGACCTTGTAGAACTGCACTGACTGAACTTCCCCTTTGTTTTGAAGTGCAAACCACAGATAATAATGTTTAATAATGACACAGAGTCTGTCTACAAAGGAGGGACTGGTTTGATCAGGAATTCTGAGTTTTGTAGATTAATCAACAAAAAAAAAAAAGTAAAACTACCTAAGAAGATAAAAAATGTAGAGAACATTATAATGAGGTCCGATCAGTTTCAGTACAATACATATATGGGGGTAGAAACAATACAGATAAAGAAAAACACAAACATCCAGACCTGAATAAGTAAACAAGAATGTTTATTCTCTCAATTTTTTAGTGCATGCATGTTAGAGTTGTTTCAAAAAAGTCTCTTCATCTCTGCGTCATGGAGATTGATCCAAAGATGAATGTCTGCATAAATGTTCTAAAAGATTATTTATTGACAAATAACATTCATGCATCGTTGTTCTAAAACCAGGAAAATTAGAGTTTGATTAAGAAAATGATGCACAAATACCGAATTAAATTAAGATCCTCTAATTTTGGGAGGCCAAAAATTGTTTCTAAGTTGTTAAAACTAGAAAATTTAATTTTATCCCAGTTCTTGTTATTGCTTAAGCTCAGCTGGAAAAAAGAAAACAAATCTGCATTTCATGAATTGTCAGAAAATCAGAAAAAGAAAAAAAATGTTTTTTGATGTGATACAAGTCTAAACACCAAAAAGCCTGAAAGGGCCTCTTGGGAATCGGGAGACTTTTTTTTTGGAGTTAAACGATCTAAAAAAGTCAGTTCCCTAAAAAGGGCCAGAATTCCCATCACTAAGTGAGGCTATTAATATCAATGAGGAAACTATTTAATTTAGAATTTTTAATGGAATAATTTGGAAAATGTGAATTGGATTTATTTGGGAAAAACCGTAGGATCGGGAAAAAACTGTGGGAATGTTTTGTGGGGGGAAATGAGAATATTCAGAGAAAAACATTAAATTAGTTGTGAAAAAAACAGTTTTTTATTCAGGAAAGGTAAAGGAGATGAGGAAATGAGATAAAAGATGAAGTTCTGAAAGAAAAGAGTTTTTCAGAACAGCAGTAGCAGGATTTCTGATCTGTACTTTTAGACCTTTTCCGGAGACTCCTGCCTGGGTTTGCTCTGGTCCTGACGTTTATTCTTCATCTGCTCTTGTATTTGGTCACATTTTTCCATAAAGACTTCTACACAGTGGTTGATTCTGGTCTTTTTTTCTTGGAGAACCTCTTTGAGTTGATACATTTCTGGACTTTTCTTTGTCCCATTTCTGTTTGTCCAGTTCTTGCTGCTTTTTTCTCTCTGTTGGGTATCTCTGACCTTCGCTGATGCCAGTTGATGGTCTTTTAGGAGACGGTCCCTATCTTTTCCCCAATGCTTCTTCTGGTTTTCTGGACCAATGCAGGGTGGACCTCTCCACCTGCTGGGCTAAGCAGGTGTTGGTTTCATTGGTCCTTACTTTCTCTGTTCTAACAGATGTTTTCAGGTGGATGGATTTGCTGGTGGGCTTAAATTTGAGTTTTTCTTTTCTTTTAGCTAACCCATCTGCTGAAGGAGCAGGTCTGTTGTAGATGTAGACCTTCTCAAACTTGCAGATTTTGACCTCTTTTCCTTTTAGTTGAGAACTTTTCTATCTAGCATTGCAGTCTTTCTTACGGTGCATTCACACCAGACACGACTGCTGCAGCGGCTGCATCAAGTTTTAATATTAAGTCAATGTAAAGACACGATTTGAGGCAGCACGATTTTGACGTAGAGTGCACCACGGCAACCAAACAGGGACTCCGCTTTGGGCATGTGACATTTTCAGTGACTCAATCAAAGGGTAGAAAAATGAATCCAATGTGGCCACGCGATGTCAGGACTTGACTTGACTTGTCATGAAGTTCCATCCATTTCCTTAAACTGCTGGGGCTGCAGGGTTGCCGGAGACTGTCCGGTTACTGTTGGGTCCGCCAGTGGAACTCTGCCAGCTGCAAGCTATCCTCGCTATGCTGGCCTGCAGAGAGCGACCACTGAGAACGACCTCGGGTGCCATTGTAGCAGGGGCGATTCCCCAAGCTCCATGGGCTTATGATGTTTTTCTTTACATATCTCATTTAGAATGTTAAATGGTGTATACCTGTATAGCACTTTTCTACCTTCCTCAAAGGCCCAAAGGGCTTTACAGTCACAGTCTCATTCACTCATTCACGCACTTAAGGGGTGGTGGAAGGTTGCACCACGGCTGCCCCTTTTAGACGAATGATTTCTCCTTTACCATGAGACAGTTCAATTTTGATCTTATTTTTGAGCTCATCTACATTGTTCTTTAAGGAGAGGGTTTCTTGAAAGCCTTCCTGTTCCTCCTCTTTGAGACTGAGCTCACACAGCTTCAATTTCCCTGTCTTGTTGCTGCAGCTGGCTCAAGCAGCTTTCAGCTTTCTCTGTGAGGGTTCTCCAAAGACGAATCTCTTCTTCAAGGTGGTCAGCTTTCAGAGCAGCATCTAAAAGAACCTTTTCTGCTGGAGGAGTTTGTTCAGACACTTTAGTTCAATCTTCAGTTCAGATTTCTCATCTTGAAGTGTATCTGCTTTTTCATCTGTCTATGCCAAAGTTCTATGAAATTCTGTCTCAGAAACTACCATCAAGCATGAGTCAAAAGTGGTACAGGTTTTTGAATTGAAGGGCTGCATTGTGTTTTTGTGCAACAACATTTTTCATGTGATTTTGCCTCCTGGTGGGAATTCTGGTGTTTGAACAGGTAGCAACTGCTTTACACCATCTTCCGCTGCCCCATTGTCCTGTACTCTGGGCTGTAGCTTATCCTCTGGCAACCCCATGTTTCCTGCACGGTATTTGATCACTGCCAGAGGGTTTCTGTTTATTGCCCAGGTCTTGTACTTGCCATTGAGCTGTCTTCGCAAAATTTGCCTCCCTCGATGGGGCTATTTACCTGTTGCAGCTTTCCTGTTGTCTGTTCCAGGTTCCCAATTGCCTTTAGGTATTCCAAACTGTCACAAAATTAAATCAGTAGTTAAAAATTGTTTCAAGAAAAGACACAGAAAAATAAATTCTGGCACATTTGACGTCACACAGATTTATAGAACATTGTTGGAAATTTATTGTAATGTGTTGAGAAGAAAAAAATTGGTCAGACGATCTAACATGACTTGTTTTATGTTTACTTTGTAGTAAAGAATGATTTGAGGTTAAGTAGCCATTGGTATACCAATTTTTTTGAAACCAGGCTCCAGTGGTCATTTTAGGAACTGCAACCCTTGTACTTTGGTTGAGTTTGGTTCCGTTTTGGAAACCGAATATAGGGTCAACTTCAGCCTGATCTGATTTTAATGTGTGACACATAAATACTGCGAAAAGAAACTTTCCAAATACGTTTGTTTTTTGTTCACTTTGTTAGCTTGGGGAGTTTCAGTTTAGTGGTTGGAGCAGCCCCTTTGAGAAAGTAGAGCAGGGATAGGCAACTCCAGGCCTCGATGGCTGCAGTGTGTGCAGGATTTTCAGATATCCAAGCCCTACTCATGACGCATTACCTGGTTCAGGTGTGTCCAGCCAATGAGAACATGCCAGAGCATGGTATGTTGGAAAACATGCAGGAATGTGGCCCTCGAGGCCTGGAGTTGCCCACCCCTGAAGGAGAGGGTGGATTTTCAACACATGACCGAGTGACTTGATTTGGGTCAAGGAATGAGTCGGATGTGATGGGGAAGGTCTAGTAGTTTTTTTTTTGTTTCCTTCAGAAACAGATTATAAAAGAAATAAAATTGATAAAATGGAGGTCATTTTTTTCTTGTGGCCTAGTACCAACTGTCCAACGGACCGGGTCCAGGACCGGTGCCCAGCCCAGGGTTGGTAACTACTGTTGTAGGGATGTCCAGCTATGGACTCTGGTTTCTTAGCTATCCTTCGTTTGTCCTTAATGAAACTTTGTTTTAAATTAGTAAGTGCACCAAATGCAGGCCAAACTGTTGTTTTGGGGGTTTTATGGATGCCGTATATTTTACAATGGACTGATGGGAACATGCTCTGACAAAAGAAAAACTGTCTGCACAAAATCTGAAATGTTTAGAGACTGATTTTAGAGATCAGATCAGAGGCAATGATGCACTTTTCTGCACCAGCTAATGGCAAATCCTTGACAAAAGATATACTTCATTTATCCTGTCTGCATCAAGGTCGACGTGGCAATTACCACAGCAGGGGAAATCTAAAAGTAGAAAATCCTCCTGTGCATTTGGTGAATATACAACAAATCATCAACACTGTTGAGGGGCAGAGGAAATTAAAAAGGGTCACATAAAGCGGAGCGATGAAGCAGAATTGCACTTCCCTCTTTAAATAGGTTGGTATTGTACAAAAAATATAATTCTTTCTGTTTCTTGAGGTATATAAATATGTCATTTTTAGGCTTACATCACCAGCTAACAGGCTGTTTAAATAACACCCCTGCTGCCTCTGTATTTTTGACATTTTCCTCTAATAGCAGGTTTTGGTTAAAGCATTAATACAAACAAAAACCCAGGAACAATTTTTGCTTTATTAGTATGGTGTATTGGAGGTGGCTTAGTAAGCCACATGGCTCTTGTCACTCTTGTCCATCCATCTACCAGCTCACCTGAAAATCTGCTCAATGTCTCAGCGTTGTCCCCCTTGATCCCTTTACCACAGCTCTCCTATTTACCATCATCCTCTTTGCCTTCCTCCAGGCTTGTTACAGACTGTCAGGCCAGCAGCAAAGCACACTTGCTGCGTTCACGCCAGTTGGTCAGCTCAGATTGGCATGCACAGTGTGTCTTTGGGACTGACCTGCCTGCTTGCATTGCTCTCCTATTAAAATTCCTGTGCCAAATCCCCGATGAGGGAAGTGTAGCGGGGTCAGCCTGGCTTGCTGGCCTCTTTCTCCTCACCTGGCTAATGATGAGGACGCCTGTAGAGTTCATTATTAAAAAAAAACAAAAACTGCTAATAACAGATGGAAAGAGGGCTGATGGAGGGGGAGGGAGACAGCAAAATAAAGATAATGAAGAGGAAGCTACTATTGACCAACATACTTAAGTAATTTCTAACTAAAAATCTGTTTAAATTATTCTGCATGTTCAGATTTTTTTTTTTTTTTTTTTACTGTGAATCATGGATTATCTGATTTAATTATAAATTGTATTATCGTCTTGTGTTTTAAATAAAGTTCAAGGAAACTGGTCACTGGTACAGCATAAAGACAGAACTTGATAACTTGTGAAGGCTTAAAGATTGTCCTCCCGCCTGGTCCTCTCTCCAAAGTGGACTGCCATGCATGACATGCAGTCTAGTAACCATGGTAACAGTTAAAAGGGTAGCGACAGACACTGTTTAGACCTGCCTTTTTGGCTTTAACCTAATGTTATAATGTATACTTAAATAGAAATCACTTAAAAGATCACAATAACTACCATTTTCTGAGGGTGTTTCAGGATAGTGCGAAAACACTTTCAGGCCTACGTATTATAAGAAACACCGTCTATTTTCACTTTATGTCATAAATAAGTCATATTGAACTTAAAGACGCATAACTGATAAGCATGTCCATCTTGCACAGAAACTATAGAACTTGTTTGTAACATGCATCATATTAGCCGTGTTGGCGGATTCACAATACCTGCAACTGTCAGTTTTGTTTACAGCATGTAAAAAAAACAGACTAATATCACCTCAATAAATGTTACCGTGACTATGCTAACTCCTTGTTAGTTAAAACTTTGTGAGTAACACGTAAACAAAAAAAAAAAAAAAAAAAAAAAACAGTCTGACACCACTACGCATTAGCCATGCTAGTATATTCAAAATAAAACCAACCATTTTGGCAGAGCGCCATGTTCCTCTCAAAATCCCTTCGACATCAGTAAGCAGAACCAGAATAAATCCATACATGATGCACTGTGGATTATAAGATGCGCTGTTGTTTTTTTTAATAAAAACATGGAAGCGTTTAAGTGTGGAAATACGGTAATTTAAATATGCTGCCAATGGTCAGTTGTATTTGCAAACTTTTATTTACTCAAATATAACTTTAAAATAGTTTGATTATTTAGTAAATTTTAGATATGATTAGTTATCTGAACATTCTCCTGCCCAAATGAATTTAGGATCATCTAAAGTTTTCACTTATTTTCTTTAGAAACAATCTTAACTTTGGAAATGAAATTTTGTACATTTAAGTAAATATTCTTTAAATTGTAATTTTTTTGAAACAGTTTAATGTAGTTTACTGGCAGAAGGGAAGACGTTCACATGGATTAGTCTGACCTATTCCAGGGAGACCATTAATTACTCTGGAATTATCATGTAATGATTCAGCACACCCATACATTAGGCAGAGTGAAATTTCCATATAGATACTTTTTTTAAGAGAGAGAAATAATAGAATTTTCTATAGCTGCCTGGAGCACATCCATTCTAAATGTGGCTGTCTGCTGCAAATGCTCCCAGTAAATGATGTGCGGTATTAATACGCTGTATTAAAGACTCCTTAGTGGTCTAACCAGTCCTGGAAAATCTTTGAGTGTGTTTATGCACCTTCAATTGCTTTATGGTTTTTTATCTTGTTTGGGAAATTCATCTTAGCAGAGAGCTAGGTAAGTTTGACCAAATTACTGATAAAGAATCAGCCTGGCTTAAAACCAGAAATAAGAGCGACTGTCCCAGCTGCAGCTGCATCACTGTGAAGGGGGAGTACCCATCTTAGAAAGTGAGAAGGTTGAGGCTGAAATGAAGAACGTAAGGTATGCGTCTAGAAAGAAGGTCGTGGTTGTTTACATGGCTTTCATGCAGTGGGACCAGGAGTATTAGTCTGAGGTTACTGAGATGTGAACCACAAAAACACATTTCCAGATTCAAAAAAAAAAAAAAAAAGGTCTTGCCAGTTGATTTAAGCAGGAAATCAATTCTCACAAAAACAGAAAAAAATAAACAAAACAAATGGGGTAAAAATGCACAGAAAATATCAATTTACTTTAATCATTTTTTTGTGTTTTGTTAACATGACTGAAAATACTTCTTTGGTTCACATAATTTATGCCATCATAATGGGACCCAATTTTAAGATCGTGATCGTAGAACAATTAAACATAAATAAAAAAACTACCATGTGTTAAAACTACACAGGTGATAATGTAAAAGTAATGTGGGAAAAAAAATACTTCACAATATTATCCAAAGGTTTTTGATCCATATTTAGAATGTATGCAGCAATAAGTATAACTTTTGCAACCCCTTAAGGAAACAGCAGAAAGACAGGATAAGAAAAAGATACAACCTTAAAAAAGAAAGATTTACAGAAATGTTTAAAGGAGAATGTCAAGCAGCTTGGAAGCAGCATCTCTAAGCATTCCTTTTAAAACCTGTGCTCTGAGCACCAGCCCCTCCCAATCCACGAAAAACGAACAGATCCTCACATTGTGATGTCACAAAGTGGGGGACAGCTCTTTCCAGGAAAAGTCTGCGCTGCCAGCACTGCCCCCAGGTTAACACACAGCGACTTGCTCCGTGGAGCTAGTGGTGATTGGCAAAACGCTTTTATTTTAGAAGCACAATATGAACATCCATTTTTGCAAAAGTTTGGATGTTGTTTGTTTTCGTGGGCGAAACACAGACGCTGCTGAGGCCGGCTGTAGGATGATGCCATGAAATGGCCGGCACCCACAAGGAGCGAAAGGCGGAGGGATCGAGTCGTCTTACTTCCAGTTAGGAAAAGAGCTCACAAAAGGAACACATATTTCATTAATTCAAATAATTATGTACTATTACATATTGGACATAGTTTACTCTGAAAGGCTTAACAATAACATGTATAGATATGGGTCCTTTTAAAAACTACAAATACAAGAAAACAACATGCCGATCAGCCATTAAAAATGACTTTTTACCCAGTGTTTGTAGGAGGAATGCGCTGCATTGGTATGGCCAGTGCAGACTCTGAGGTCATTTGTATTGTTATCGCATTCCTTCTTCTTCCTTCAGTTTCAAAACGAATCTGACCTTTAACATAATCACAACAACATGCTAAGTATCTGACACAGCACTAGCTTTATTAACATCTGTAGCCCAATGGCACCATAGAAGGGTCAATATATGGACTCAAATCTGTGGGGCAACATGGTTAAATATCAGTTATGGCTAAGTTGGGATGTCTATTTGAGAAACAACTTTTATTGTTTTTATTTTTTTCCTCACTTTTTCCAGGTGACTTGTAAATAATTCACATTGACATGCAGTTTTTTTTTAGTTTGTTTTCTGCAGACTAACCTTCTTTGAAGGTAGTGGCCTGAATAAAGCAGTGTGCTCTTTTTTTGGTACGCTACAATCCAACTTTTGTCCTTCCCTAATCTATTCAAGGACATTAATTGATTTCTGTGTGAGAATTTCTACAGTAATTTGTAAATTATTTGGACTTGAGACATGAGACAAATTAATGAGATAGAAGGTTGGATTCAGTAAACTGAACGCTAACATGTTTAAATGTATCATATCTAGGCTCTACTGGTGTTTTGGAGATAATGGTCCAGTGTTTAACCATTTCTAAAGATGAGGTTTAACTGGCCTGCAGCAAAGTCAACTGTACTAAGAATCGAAAAGGTACAATAAAGTTGGTTGTTTTTCCAAGTTTGAAACTTTTAAAGTCAATAATCCCATTCCTGTGTGAGAAATAAAAAGTAAAATGTGTTTATTTTTCTGCACAAATAGCGTTTTGAGATTCTTAGCATGCTTTTAGTTGTATTGGCCAGTAGCTGTACATTGGATTTATGTTCAAAAATTAGACATAGGACTACTTCTGTATATACTTGTGTTTTATTCCATTATCCTCTCATTTTCATAATTGGTTATTCCCTGGTTGGCAAAAGAATGTACTTGGACTGTGTTTCTTCAACATATTTCAATTGTTTCTGGTGATGCTTTTAACAAGACTTGGATGCAAATCGAAAATATTGTACAAACGCTCCAATTTCTGTCTTTTTCCCTCCAGTCATCACAGTCTCTCAGAGGACCTTTATTTTAAGCTAGATTGTGTTTATCTTTAGTCTAATTTTGTGTGAGTGCTCAGTAAATTATACATTCTTTTACGCAGATTTTGTAGTGAAAACTACCCACTTTAATGGGGCCATCCTGTTTGAACAGTAGCTCAAAATAACTTTATTCATTGTGGTTTTTTTTTAGCTGAGAACCAGAAAAAACAATGAATGGTCACACAAATATATAAGAGTCTGTAGTTTATTATATGAAAATACTTCAGGTAATTGGGGTTACTGTGATGAAGAGAAAATGCTTTCATTCATGGTGATGAAAAAACTGAAAGAGAAAGTTACTTTTATCAATGAATTTTTAAAGTTGGCTTAAAGAAAAAATGTATTTTCCATTTTTGTGTGTCATTGATTTGTGTGCATGCAAACTTGAAGAGACGGGACTTTTACGGTTTAGATTTGGAGGAGTCATATTTTCTCTGGTTTTTTGGATGTAGCTTGTTGTCATGGCAGCAGCTTAGGTGACCCGCTCAATCAAGCTTTAAAATGTCTGTTGGAAAATATTCTTGAATAAATAACTTATGGGGACAATTTAAGGTCATTTAATGCTGATCTAAAGTTATCGTAGAAACTTCAATGGATGAAAATTGGAAGAGGTTGTGTGATGATAACACTACGTGTTATTTCATAGATAACCAGTAAATAAAAGCAGTAGCAGTCTGATAAATGATCAATGAGAAATAAACTTTACACTTGTGGTGCCTATGAACTCATAATCCAATGTTAGTCTTTTATCTTTTTCACTCCTTCTTTCTTCCTGTTGTATTGTCCGTTAACATTTTTATCTTTAGAAAAAATTAGAGGATTCTTGCGGCATGATAACTTATTGCTTTTATAATCCTACTCCTGTGAAAAGCAATAAAAGCTGGATTTAACTCAATCAGTTTTCTCTTCTGTTTCCTTCGTAGCCACTTTGAATTGATGCTGCATTTTTGTGGCTGTTTTCAGCAGTTTCTGTCTTTATGGGGGATGAATATGTTCCTCTTAAAGTAGATTGTTACTCATTACCATTGAGGGTACACCAGGTGTTGCACTGTCCTCATCAAAGTGGCAGGACTGGCCCCTCTGAAGCACATTTTGCTTCTACTTTTTGTTTATCCAAGACTTTTTCTAAAAAAGTGTTATCGCAGCATCATGGTACGCTTTTTTTTTTTTTTTTTTACTTTTTCTGAGGTGAGCTTAATTGTATTTTTTCCAACTTAACCTCCAACATCTTTATTGTGTTTAAAGTCAACATTGTTGGTTATGTTTATCAGATAGTCTGCTCTGAGGACATTTAGCCACAAGGGTGTCCGGGGATGGGTACAGAATCGGAACCATTGTGGACTCAGACTACAAACATGCAGGCAGAATCGCACACATGATGTCTGCATCCATGATGAACGGGGAGGGAAGGTAGGGCTGCATTTAAAACTGTCAGTCCAACTGATTTGAGAAAATGCAATTAGGATTTATTTAATCCATGGATTTATTTCATTTTAAATAAACTTCTTGGTAACTTTTAGGCAAAAAGTTTTGTATTGTTTTGGTTTTAATTATAAAACATTAGAAAAACATTTTTTATAATCAAAAATGGGGCTAGTAATGGAGTATAGATATTTATTGAACCAAATTTTAAACTTGTAGTAATGTTTTATCTAATGAAAGAAGAGAAAACATAATGTTAAACTAGTTACGGAGGAAAGAAGACAGTTAGGCTAGTTGAAGACTGAACTTGTGCTATTTACATGAAAAAAAAATTTCTTATTTTTTTTTTAATCTGGATGTTTTAGGAAAGAACATTTAAATTGGTAAAACTTCTATTATAACTTGCTTAAAACATCTGGGACTAAAACAAAATATTCTGTACTTTTTCTCTAAACAAAGTAGAAAAGCTAATTGTATTTATAAAGGTTCTTGTATTTTTTTTATTATATGTTAGGGAACACAACAGACTCAGCAAATGCTTTGTTTTAAATCCTACCTTTCATCTACACAGGGTCATGTAAAATCAGAATTTATGGGAAGGGTAACTCTGAAGGCTTTAAATCTGCATGGTGGGGGATGTAGCATTGAATCATCCCAGCAGTCTTCAGGAGGTCCATGGGAGGAAACAGGAGAACATTATATGTGCTGATGAATCCAATCAGGCTGTTCACAGGCATCCAGCACAGATATGCTGTTGCACAAACCAGTCCTACTCAAGGGCTTAATTAGATGGATGCTTGTGCATTGTTTGTTTTCAGGCATTAGTGAAGTCTGTGTGTCCTGATAATGGAATTGGCTGGGAAATGGAATCGTTTGGCCCTGCCGTCATGCTGCTGGGCCCGATACCGCTTGTCAATACTATTGTTTCCTAACCTTCCTGTGGAGTCCCTATCGATGTCAGGGATGGAACAATGCTTTGCTGCCACCGTCCAACCACTCAGCCCAGAACTTTGCTTTAACTGCTGGCTAACAAGCCCTTCAGGCTTGAAAGTCAGACGTAGTCTTTGTTTACGTCTACCTGTGTTACAGTTCTTCCTCACAGCTTCACACTACTTTCAGCTTTTACACAAGGGATGTTTCATTTTTTTAACATTTTTACATTTACGAGAATTTAGGAGTAAGTACTCGAATCTCACTAACAACTAGAGTGTTGCGTAATGACACCGTAAGACAGCATCACCTGTACATTATTAGTGCATGTAACTTTCACTATTCTTAAGAATACTTCACGATACACTAATCACACACACAACAATGGTACATTCCATTTTCATGACGCTCCTTGAGGTGGCTGTATTAGCCTCAGGGGAACTGCAGGACACACCTGCATCCCCCTTGAGATGCAGCCGCTCCTATCCACGACCTTCTGCTGGTCTGGACAACCCCAAAAACCTGCAGCACCAGTACAGGTCTACCCCCGTGGAGCTGCATGTTACTAAGGCTTAAATAATTTGAAACTGTGACATTTTTGCGCACACAGTCTCACATACACATCTACACACATTCAAACTTGTCTGCAAAAGTCCACATTAGCACACATAAAACCATGCACAAACACACATATCTATGCAGCCCATCATATGAAACTGAACACACTGCACATTCAAACTGACTCTCATGCATATGTATGAGTACAGCGACACACTCATCTTCCATACATATTTCAGTAAGACCAGCCCACACACACATTAGGGTCCATACAGGTGTGTGGGTGATTGTGTGTTACTAGAAAGTACAGTGGTGTCACTGAATGCTAAAAGTTAGAGAGTCCGGCTGCACCACATCGAGCCACAGGGACCTGATCATCAGCACAGGTGGTTCAACCAAACCGGCAAGAACCCTGAGGACACCCGGAGACCACCCACACAGAAATTGAGGCCAGAGGGGTTTGCCACAAGAGTGTTGCTACAGGACAGTGTAGGAGAGAGACCAGGCGCCATTCCAAGGCTTTGTCAAACCTTAAAACTTACCAGTATCATTTGTTATTTTTAGTCGTAGGTTTTTATCAGGGGTTGTTTTTAAGGTATTAGTGTTGCATTGACCAGGAAGTACTTTTAATTTCATTGTAGCTGTGACAATGACAAATAAAGATGTCTATCAGACTTAGATAACAGGCACGTCACCACATGGGAGAGCTAAGCATCTCAAAGGTGGACCTGAGCCGCCCCAGAGGTGCTGCATGATACCAGAGGCACCTGATGTGCCAGCTCCACAGAGAGTTTAGCACAAGGCATGGTTTGAAGAACAACCCCTCCAGCAGGGAGGATGAGTCGAGCAGGTGAGAGATGGAGGTCCCCAACAGGAGAAAAGAACAGCAAACCCAAACTGGCAAGACTCCGGCAGCAAATAATACATGTTGACAGACAAAAGCGAGGACCAGTGTCTACACTGAGAGTTGGACCCTCCCTGAAGTGTAAATCCCAGGGATACCTTTCACAGAGAGAGGGTCACCTTAAGTACAGTCACACCACTTAGTAGCACCAACTGTCAATCAAACCGTGTGTGGTCTGTGTGTAGGAGGAAGTTGGTGTAAAGGTTCAAAATTTGGTGGCAGGGATTTTCAACTCAATCAAACTGATTCTCTGAATGGATCCAGCCGCTCGTTTCTATTTAGTTTTGTTTTTGCAGATTAGTATTGCGGAATGCTGGTTAGAAATCCCCAGTACCTATATAGGACTATATATATGTTGACATTCCCCATGTCTGTATCACATAGAGGTGTTCAGAAGCATGTCAAAGCATCATACCTACGCAAATGTCATGTCTTGAAACTGCAGCCAAGAGATACGTTCTCTCCCACAGCCTCTGGCTCTTTGCTGCTCTTTCAAGGAAATTTTGGAAACATTCCACCAGAGGAAAACTCATGACATCTTACTGTGATGCAGGGAGCTCACTTTGAGAGGATGACTTTGTGTTACCAATCTTTTTTTTGTTTTGATCTCATGATCATAGTTGAGGCATAGAACAAGAACCGACTGATGAATGTTACTTTTACTCTTCTTTCAAATCAGTCCACATGACTTCCCCTATTAGAATGAGATGCATTCCCTAACCATTTTCTGTACAAGAGAACTGAACTGAGGGACTCGTATTCCAGGTGTTCCAAACAGTAGGTACCTGCTGGCTCCAAGAAGCCAAAATCCCATAGACATCTATAGACTTTCATTCTATTGGTCAGAGTAACCATTCTTGCTCCGATACGTTTTTGAACATCTTTTTGATAATCCTTGTTTTTTTTCATTATATTTTTGTCTGTAGTTCAAGTTATTCAAGTTATAAACTGATCAATCAGATGCCTCAATAAAAGTAGGTGGAGCCTGCTGGCCCCCACGTCCAATGTTCAAAACGTTTGACAGATTTGGTGTAGCCCACTTTTAAGGGTAAGGGTGTGGCCTTTCAACAAGCTCACTCCTGATTGGTGAGAGTGGTTGCCATAGAAACTTTGACTCAAACAGACATCTGTCTCCAACATGGTAGCATCCATTTAATGAAAAAATAAGGACAAATGATTTTGGTTTATCGGAGCCAGAGTTGCATAAATCATCTTTGTTCTTATTCTTTAAAACTGGATTGCTTTTCTATGAAGGTTTGAACTTTGAGAGTTTAAACGAGACAGAAAAGTGTGAAAAGGTTCTGTCTGTCTGACAAAAGTGTATAAAGCAGTGAACATTTTGCAGCCATAAAACGTCTATACTCCTATGTCACTAATTTTACGTCTAACGTCTTCTTTTTAGACCAGAACTCTCGAGATAAACGAGGAAACACAGTGCAGCCAATACTGCTTTGTCAGTTTTAAATATGAATCAGGGACAACACACAACAATTACATTTTTTCAGCATTTTGAAAAATGTGACGTGAACATAAGGAATGTTTTAGGGAAGCCACCAGGTCAGCGTCTGTAAAACTCGAGCACTTTCGGTTTAGAGATTTTCAGAGAAACTAACGGAAAACCTGGTTAAAAGCCTCTCAAAATGTCATGCACAGAGAAGAAGATTATTATTCTTTTCCACAGATCTTAAGCGTTTCTTGTGGATTCTAAACACAGTGTCTGGGACAACAGTGATGGGGTAAATTATTACCCTTGCTAAAGTCTAAAGATCTGTAATAAAATGTTTAAAAGAAAAGCTGTAAAACTCACTGTGTTGTTCCTTATTTTATAGAGGCCAGTTTTTCTACACGAGTCTGCTAACGATTGTCTGCAAAGATAAAGAACACATTTGAATCCTAATGTAACGCACTATAAAGTATTCCAAAAATAAATAAATTGTAAATGTGTGGTTCTAAACATTACTAACAAATGTTTGATTACAACAAACAGAGCTTTTATCTCTGTTCCCCTTAACTCGTCTGTTAATGTCCATGGCGGGTTAGTCAGACCTTCGACCAGCCCAACCCTCCCTCTTCATATGGGGATAAGTGAAGCTTTGGAATTCTTTCTGTGGACAATGCAGGAATTCAATCAGACAGACTATAGGGCTCGGAAGCAGGGCATCCGACACAGTTATGCTTCAGCTCTTTTCAATTTGTGCTGTGCCTGCCTCAGCCCCAGGCCTGTAGAGCATCGTTAATGAAAGTCACATTAAGCACCCCTGTCGTCCTTAGTCATCCTGCTCAACCAGCATGAGGTTTCATTGCTGATCAGGAGGCTAATGTTTCTGGCAGTTTCTGGTGTGTCTGTCCTATAGTTCAACTCTCATTCTATCTGCTGTATTTCTATGGATTCTTCCAAAGCATACCACCCGGCTTCTGAGGAAATATCAAGGACATTTAGAAAATACAAAGTTGTCCTCACTTTTTGGTAATAAATGATTCGCTGCCGTTTTCTTTGTCCTTTCCTTGACTCAAACCTTTCCTAACTGATGGCTTTAATAATTAAGGAAATTTATGATGCTGTCATTATTGTTCAGGTCTTTTCTATTCATAGTTGAGGTCGCTGATTCCTGCTTTCAATGAGTGTAGATTAGATGAATGTTTAATTTACCCAGGTGGCCAAAGCAGACTTAACCTGGCCTGATCTCTTAGACCCAAAGCCTTTAGGAGGAACATCACGCTGCCAAACTTCCAGTCATGTTTAATTGTTACATACCATAGTAATAGAAAATCTCGCATTAATGTAGTCGTGTTGTGTTTAAAGGATTTGACTTCCCCAGGTGAGATTCAAGAGCAAAAGTTTTTATTTTGGTTTATTTGTGCAGATCATGTATCTAAACTTCACAGTTGCAAACTTTACCAAAATAAAATACTTTTTTTTACTTAAACTACTTATTTTTTAGATTAAAGCTCATTAGAGCCCCTAAGCAAGACATTTCTTTGCTTTCCTCTAGGTCCTTTTTCATTTGCAGTGGTCTGTAGGAAGGGAGGTCTGTGAGAGGCAGGAATTCATCAGGAATTTTCCTTAAGTTTCTGGGCGGACTGGACTGTTGGTTGGCACAGAAGTTAGCATCGGGTAATTTTCCCGTCAATAAATTTGTATAACTTTTAAATCATATATAATGTACACATGCAAATACTATTACATAGTCGTTTATTGCAGCCCATTCTGAACCAACACCAATTTACCAGTGAAGTAAGTCAACCTGTGGTGTGAATTTGATGGGAAAACCCTACATCCAGAATTAATCTTTATACATATACTTATTGTCTCCATATCATATGTCATTACCAATGTGTTTTTTTCTTTCAGTAGTGCGTCCTGTCTTTAAATTTCTCTTTAGGGTCCTCCTGTTTTCCATCATGTCACCTCTTTTAGCCTGTGACTTGGATCCCACGCCAGAGCTGTCAAGAGAAATCCCGTTGATTTGTATGCCTTACAGACAGGAAGGGGTGATGGTGATCTGACGAGTGTAGCGGCTCGATTGAAGCGATAGCATGGGATGGAAATGGCACTGTGGCCCAAACACATGAATCTCAGCTGCTCCGGGAGCATCACATTCAGTCTGGATGCTTGATCCTATAATCTGTACAGTTATAAAACAGAAGATGGAGTTGGATGTGGGATCATCTGTCTGCAGTAGTCCTCTCAGCTCCAGGACACAAGCAGTTCAAGGACTTGTGTTGTGTAGGAAACAATTAAAAATTATTTGTTTCCGGCCGGAATGATATAACAAGTCTTTAAAATATCTGAATAAAGCTGGGAAAGAAAAAGCCTGAAGCAGGATTAGGGACATTTGCACCGCTTCGACATTTTGCACCAAGCCTTTTCCAACTGTTGGTAGCGGACATGCCCTAGTAAACATTGAGCAATAGGAAGAAGCCCCTCCCTGCTTGTCCATGTAAAGATAAGTTCAGTATAATAGAATGAAAACAAAGATCTGCTCATAATAAAAGATTTATGTAAATTTGGCTAATTGAACGCCTTTCGTACAGGAATCATGGCACAGAGGAGATTGACTCAATCCTCAGCCAGTCAGGACAAAGAATACAGTACACTGTTTGAAAAACCAATAAAATAAAGGGATGCAAAATTGCACTGAAAAAATCTGTGACAGGTGAATTACGATATAGTGAAGGAAGACTGTATACCCTCACCCTCACAAAATATAACTGGCACCACGTGATGGGAAGGCATCGGCAGAATCTTCAAGATTTTATGCCGCTGCCTGATTCTTTTTTTTTAATGATTGGCGTGGTCATAAATGCAGACGGCATAATTTAGATGGCCGTCAGGCATGCAGAATGGCCTGCTTTTCTTTTAAGCCCCTGGTGGCCCTTGTTATGGACGGGCTGCCGTGCCGAGACAATTACACATCGTCCAATCAGAGCTGCTACCGGCTGACTATCCGCCCTGTGGCCGCCCGCCTGTTTCATAATGGCGTCATCCCCGCCTGTCAGTGGACTTCCACCGCGAGACCTCACGATGTGCCCAGGTGGCCACTGAATGATGTCAACTGTTAGAGAAAGTCGTCCGGTCGCCGTAAAATTTTAACTTTTTCTTTAACCTCCATGGCCACCGTGCGGCGTGTAAAACTGTGACTCCCACTGCCTGATTACAAATGTCGTTACGAATGCCGAATTTTCTGAAAAGCTTTCATTTTGGTTGCTGCGTGGTGGGATTTTGGGATATGTGTCCGTAGTCTTAGTGTACCTGTAATGCAGATAGACTTTTTAAAATGTTTTTGAAAAGATGATAAATGCCGGATTTATAGAAATTCTTTTAATCCTTTTGGGAGGATTTGCTGTAAGATGCAGTTATGAAGTTCCCACATCTGCTTTTTGCTGGATGAAAGTATTACTTCATGCTTCTGTGGTGCTAAGCAAGATGAACCTCTCTGAGGAAGACTCACTAAGCAGAAAATATTCACTTTGTGCTCAATACCTGCAGGCGTGTTTACTTTAAATTAACTTGGCTACTAAATATGTACTCTTATAAAAGGCTCTGACGATCAAGGCTTTACTTTCCTCCATGACAACAAGAGAAGGAGATGGAAAAAAAATCAGATTTGATTTGAAAGCGGGTGATGTGAAAGGAGATCAGAGCGCAGTCCTTTTCAAACTGTGGCAGTCTTGTTCTCCTAGGGTGTCAAGAGCCACAGTTCTGACATGTCCTTGTCAGCAGTCTAAAAAGGAGTTGGAATGTGGTCATGACTCAACATGTGTACCCGGTTATGCTCCACTGGGGTGCAGAGTGGCAGGATCATTATGTTCTTCACTGCAGCTCCCTTCGTCTTTACTTTTGTAAGTTGAATGAGGAAAATGGAGACACAGTTGGAACACCAGTCAAAGGTCTTCTTCAATAAAAGCTCTGCGTTGCCGTAGCTTATGTATTCACCCTTTCAGCTGACAATAAGCACCACGGTGATTGATGAAGTGATGTTGTTTGCTCTTTAGGTTGATGAAAACCATCACAAGGTCTGATTAATTTCTAGGTCCTTCTTACACATGCCAGTAAAATGAGTCTACATTTATTTCTAAGCTTTCTGTTAAGGTCATCTGCTGGGTTCTTACTGAAGGTGCAAAAAAATGTAAGATAGTGAGAAATTCTCTAAAATTAAATCCTTTTAAACTGCTGCAAACGTCCTGTTTTCAGTTAATATTTCTGCGTTCTGTGGTAAAAATCTAAATGAAAGCCAGTCTTTGTTGGTGTCCTGTGTTTCTAATGTCCTCTCACAGCAGTACATCCTCAGAGTTTAAGTTACTCATATTGCAAACTGCTGCTTCATATGAGAAACTGTGCGTTTTCAAACTATGAGTTTTCACTTGAACAAAGAGAGAATTTTATTGAATTTAAAAGAGCAAAAAAGAAAAATGACAGTATCATGTGGAGACTGTGCAGAGAAAATAGACCTTTATCAAAAAGTGTTGTTATTGGATGACTGCAGTACTGCAGTTTGCTTTGTTTTCATCTGCTCTTGTCTTAATTCTTCATTTGCAGTCACTATAGGGATCTAAGAAAGAAAGGAAAAGAGGAAAACAGTAGAACAGAGTAATGTTACATAAAAACGTTTGTGTATGTTTATATGCAATAATCCCTGAATGCTTTTAATAAGCAAAAGATCGATGTTCTTTACATCATGCTTTTGGGTTTTCAGATTCGAACCATGAACATCTACAATTTTGTTTTGACCTTTTGGATTCACAGAACAGTTTTAGTGGCTGATAGACTTATCCTTGAAGTCCCACTTCGGTCATCTTTTCATCAATGACGATGATGATGCAGTTTTTAGCCAAAATGTTCAAATAAAACCTGTGTTGTTTTCTAGGACATAGTTTTTGCAGAACGGCAGGAGTTTATTAGAAATTCACATCTGTTGTGGGCGGGACCATCACTGTGGAACGCAAGTGGATGCATCAGAATGGAGTGGAGCAGGAAGCTTTTGGCCCCGCCCAGTGTGTCTTCTACGTCATCTTTTTCAAGCTTAATTTTTTTTTGTCTGTTCCTGATTCACAATGATTAGTATAAAGAAACACTCAGAAATGCAATTCTGGACTTAAATTCCTTAATATCATCAGAAAAATTCCACAAGAACAAACAAAAAACACAAAAAGCAGCAGTTTCATTGGAGTTTATCCTTCAGGGCAGTTTTAGGTGGCGAAACCAGGTGTAATGTTTAAAACATTAGCCTTAAAGATTCCTGCAGTTTGTGACTCCCATGACTGCAACTCCTTCTGCTGTGAATTGCTCTGTTGTGGAACATTGAAGTCGTTCCTCCTGTCTTTATCGTGCATCTGTAGCTTGTACCTGTTACTGCTTTACGAGGCTGTAACAGTGCAAGTTCTGTATGAATGCATATTGTAGAATGGCAGAATACATAGCATTTTTCATGGTTTTGATTACTATTAATAACTGATTGCCCAGCTTTTCTGTGTATAACATTTAGATTTGGCGCAGTTACATTACTCTTTGAAAAAGAGTAATGTTCCCCCCTTTACTTGCTCATGTTGTGTAATTGTTTAGTGTAGTATAGGTGCTGGTTTATATTAAAGAATCCCATATAGTTCTCAAAATTTAGAGCTGGCGGCTTGAGGCGATCAGAGGGATCCATCATTCTAGCAGTGAGCGGCGGACAGTCATACTACAGACAAAGTGCCTGAGCTGCAGAGAGGTGGGTGTATGAAAGGCATGAATAAGAAGAGGACTGGATGTTGAAGTGAAAAGGTTTTTTTTTTTTTTTGTCTGGAGGTGTGTGATTCATTTCGATGCGGCTCAGAAGCCCTGCGATGTAAACAGCTGTAGTCAGTTTGACAGCAGAACTTCACCACCTATTTCAGGTGTTCCGTTAACTCTCAGAGATACAAGGACTTTGTTCACATCAGGTATGGATTTCTGGATCCGTTTTTTTGTTTCGTTTGACCTTTTTTGCACATAATTTACCATAGAAATTAGGATAAAAAAATCCTAAGGTAAAGAGCTGCCACCCCCCACCAGTCTATGGACAAGGCACAAAGGGCCACTCCAGGAGCCCCACAGACAAGAGTAGAAGGGACATTTAAGTCTGAGCTTACATTCAGCTCCAAAAACCTGCAGTCCATACACTGTACCCGGTCAGCAAAGACTCACCCACGCCCCCCCAGCGGAGTCTTTCTACTGCCAGAGACCCCCAAGCTCCTCTTGACCACTAAAGTGAAATATAGGGCAAAAGCAGCAGCCAAATCTGATCAGAGCTGAGGTTTTATTAGACTGAGGCATGAAAGGGTGGACTAGAGCCTCCAACTACGGCCGTTTCTTTATCCAGTGGTTCAACAGCAGAAATTGCAGGTTTGACGTAGTTTTTCTTGATTATGAGCAGGAATAACAGACCCTGCGGTGCTGGAACAATCTCCAGATTTTGTTTGAAATCTGTTCTCAATGGTTAGTCTCTGTAAAAACATCAATTTGGTTCTCAACTTCCTTCTCAGTTTGTATTCAGACTGGACACTTTTGGTTTGCTTAAAGTGAACCAGAGTTTGTTTCCCCTGATAATCCGGAGCAAGTTTTCAGTCAGAATGCATCGAAGCGGACTCTGGTCCGGGACCAGGAACCGCTCTGAGAGAAGGAATAATGGAAGCCCTACACTTTGCTCAGTCCAAACAGAATTTTCCCGTCTGAATACACCCTGAGTCACAGACCGCAAGATTTGGGGAGCTAAAAAAAAAGAACAATCCATACAACACGCCTGCGTCTCACCTGTTTCACCTTTATTTACCCTTACATGTCGTGTACGTGTTCACTACAGCCTGTCACCCACAGCATGTCTGTAGAAAAACATGTTTGTGAACATTTCTTTCTACGGGTCCACTGAGTGGTCTATAACTTTGATATTTCATTGGTACAGGTTTGACCATTTTGTGCCTGCAGACAGCCCGTATCCACCCGTAAGGGCGGTTGGGACTAAGGCTAAAGAAATGACATCAATTAGCACCAACCAGAATGCTTACGACATCTGAAACCAGGGCCTAGGGGGTTAAAAGACAGGAGAACTCTCAAAGTTTCCCTTTTGAATAGCCAACCGTGGTTTGTTCTCATTCTCCACTCTATCTTGCAAACAAGCTGTAAAAAAAAAATTCTCCTTTGAATTCAGAGAATTGGAAATGGATTGTGGTTCCTCTTTGCCTCCAGTAGAACCTGATCAGAGCACATGGGAATTAAAAAGCACCAAATGACTTCATAGACTTTAAATGAAATGTGTCAAAACATTGATGAGTGATAAACGATGCATAACCCATCAAAGTACCCTGCAGGGTTCTTTTAAAGAATCTGGACGTACATGTTTGCTTTCACTGTTCTCTGCGGGTGCGAATGCTGTTGCTGCTCATTAATCCATGCATGATGGGAATTTGTAACTCTGAGGAAGTAGTGGGGAAAGGAGCTCTGTGTACTTTGGGTTTCTGTTTTCCTGTTATGGGTATTATCAAAGTCAGGATATTAAACAGAGGTGAACGTTAAGGACTAGTGTGTCTTACTGTTATCCATCCCTCCCCATTCTGGGTCCTCACTTTTTCCTTCCCAAAGGATGTTGGGATACAGATTTAGAGCTCCACTGCCTCCTTCTAGCAGAAGCTCACACTCAATCTGTACATAAACACGTCATTCCAAGGAAAACCTCTGCAGAGAAAGACTATTCTATTATATGCTGTTTTTAGCTAAAATAATAAAAAAAGTCATTTTCTAGTATAGATTGATCTTTGTTGTCATTGTCACAGGTGCAATGAAATTCAAAAAGTGCTTCCTGGTCCATGCAACACTTATACATTAAAACATCAATTTGCCATAGTAAGACTTTTGACTAAAAATAATATATAATACATAAAAAGTGCATCATTTGGTCACAAAAAAAGGAAGTTAAAATATAGTTGTTTCCGTATAAACAAAAAAAGCACTGGTCATAAAAAAAAGATACACAAAATGTGTTAAAGCTAGAAAAAAATAAATATTCATATTATGACATCTTAAACAGTTTAAATCAGCTTTGTATTTGCAAATATTGGATCTAAATTGACTCGTATTCTGCTGAATGCCTTCTTATGTTACTTTACAGCATCATTAGAGGATGGGGAGACAAAATGGACAAAGCAGCAACAGCCCAAATGGTAGTGGGGCCCTTCGAGGGTCTTTCACGTTTACTGGCCGTTTCTTTTTTTAAATGAAAAACTTCTGTGAGCAAACGTACCCCTCACAATCCAAATCTTGTTCTTTCCCAGAATTCTTTTTGTTGACCCAAGAACTGGAAAAAAGCCTGCTACGTTTTCTAGAAGTTACAATTTAAAGTCTAAATGTTTTGCAGCAGGAAACTGACTTGTGAGGAGGGATTAGGTCTGTTTTAAAGCAATTAACTGATACCCAAGAGACTGCCTTAAATAACACAGAATGCAGGGAGTCGGTCCCCGCACATGCTGAAAAGATGCTGCCACCCGAACATCTGCAGGCCTTTTTTCCCCCAGCCTTTGTCATCATTCAGCTTGACCACCATGTCCAGATGTTAAATCTCTTATTAGGTGGTCATTTTTCTTCCTATTTGCTTATTCTGATGGTTGGATTCTGTGTTGAAAGAGAATGTTGAGACAATACGTTCCGTTTCTGTCTATGAAAACAAAGTTTGAGTGAAGATGAAGCACAGTCAGGCCAGCACAGAACCATGACATTGTGATTTGGATCTGTGTACTGGGAAATCACAGTTTGTGCCTTATTTATAGCTGTGGGGCACAAGGCTTCCTGGATGATCAGATAATAACAGCATACTGTTATTTAATGCTCAGGAAAAGAAGAAAAAACAGACGTTGGAGAAAGATGATTTGTCTTAATGTAGTTTTACACACCGGGGATGAAACACACATCTTAAGATGAAATTAGATTTCTTTCAGGCAATAATAACGGATGGATATCAAAATATGTTTAGGCAGCCAAAATAAAGCCTGCAGATGTTTGTTTTATACCCTATAGGAAAGTCAATGCTGCTTTGAAAGTTTCTGCAAACACAAACTGCCCCGTGTCCCGACGGCCGGCCACAGCATTTCTGCAGAGCTGCTTTGCTCCGTTGCATCTTGAGGTTTTATGTTGCAGATATTCTGTGGACGGATTGGAATGCAGCAATCTGGAGATATTATCCCTTAGAGGGGAAATTTCATCAGAGTTCTGAGGTCGCACAGTGTTCACAGAGAAATAACTGACTGGATGACGGAGAAATGTCTTTCTTTTCTTCAACCTCCTTAAAGCCTGAGTCCCAACTGCCCCTATGGATGGAAACGGGATGTCTGCGGACGGAAATTTGTCAAACACTCGCTTGAAATATCAAGGTCGTAGACCGTTCAGTGAACCCGAACTGAGGAAGTGTTTGTGAACATTTCTCCTACGTGCATGACTTTATTTTTCCATTTGTCTTTGTTTTTATTTCGACAAATCAACAAAAACAACAAATCTTGCGCAAGTTATAAATAGGGGAAATGAAAAGGAACAGAAAAAAAGAAATGTGTTTATTCACCCCTTTTACAGTTTTTGGATAAACACATTTAAAAGAAAAAATAAATGTATTTACATATATATATAAAAATGTAGACCATTTAAAAATATATATATTATAAAAGGTACTTTAACTAAACATATTTACACATTTCTGCAATATAGCATATAGGTATGTTTGTGGTTTTCATCGAAGTATTTTGCTTAGAATAACCCAGAATATATCACAGAAACTGGACATTTTAATCTCATTTCTATTTTTCTAAGTCATACCTGGATTTACACAACAAGGTTCATTTACTGTATTTCTGAAGCAGTTGTATTTTAACAAGCTTTTTGAAGGTCATTAGTGGTTTTGGTTTCTTTCATTGATTGTTTCATGGCTTGACTTTGTTCTGAATTTTTGGCAAAAAACTTAAACCTCATTAACAACTACAGGAAACTTCCATTAGCCTTACAAAAGCTTCATGGTAAACTTAGTGCGCATTTTCATCATGTCCCTTGCGGTGGACGTGAGCCTCAAGGGAACTGCAAAACTCACCTGTGCTCCCCTTATGATTTTTCTGATGATAAAGGACATGTATCACCAAAATTTAGCTTAAAATTACATTTCAGAGTATTTTTTATCCTAAAAGTTATCGGAAGTAGATGAAAACTATGTTCCAGAAAACGACACACGATTATAGATTTGTGTCTTAAAATGACATAATTGAGATGAAAATACGACCAGAGTGGGATTAAAGTTGAGGCTGCTTCTCTCTTTGGTCTGCAAAACTCAAAAACTCGCAACACCCGTGCACATGCATGTGACTAAAGCTTCAACAAGGAAGTGCAAACTAAAAGCCTTGTTCCCGCCATTATCACCATAAAAGACAGTCTTGTGATTTTTTTTTTCTAACTCGACTCTAAAAGTGCTCAATTTGTGTTATTTTAGTCATAAATGACTATTTAGTATCCAATTCTGAATGGAGAAGAAAAGACCAGCTCAGTTAATTAAAGGCGTTTCTCCCATCAACAAAATATGTGCTAACAATTTATACTTAAAGTGGGGGGAGGATTCAGGTAATTTCTGCAATCTATTGAGGTCTGTCCCTGGACATCCGTAACCATGCATGTGTTACGAGGGGGGGTATCACTTAACACGCCACAAATGCACCCAGGAGAGTTTCCACGCTCTGGTTCTTCTTAACGTATTAATGGAACTGCAACTACCACTCACTTCTTCACTCCTGAGGGGGAAGCATTATTCCACCTTAAATAGCATTTTTAGGTAATAAATAACAGTGGTTTTCTTGAAGCCGTGACATTATTTTTCTGTGAATGTGTACAGTCTGGTTTTTAATTGAGGAACCGTCTTCCAGATCTCCTGTTAGACTTCATTGATCATCTACTCACTGTGCACCTGACACGGAAACTTCAGAGAATGCTGATGCTTACGATTCTTGAGGTTCAGAAGATCATCGGCTTCCCTCCTCCCAGCCTACAAGACTGCATCTGTAACCGCTTCTGTCCCAGCAGATGATTGCACGTCCTCGAGGACGCTTCCATTCACCATTTGTTCAACCTGTTTCCGCCTGGCGGGCATCAGGAATGTTTTGCTAAAACACATCCAGACCCAGAAGTGGTTTCAGACCAAAAGTCTTCATCCCAACTTCCCCTACAGATACCGGCTGTCTGCAGGCCAAAACCTATTCGGGGCACACAGTTGACTTTCACAAAATATCAATGTCGTTGCACCCGTAGAGCGGAAATGTTTGTGCACATTTACTGCAGACATGCTGCAGGCGACAGGTCGTAGCCAACACTCAAACAACACATAACGAGGAAGAAGTGAGACGCAGCCAACTAACCCCCCCAAGTCCTGTGGACTGCACAAGGAGCCCTTTAGTGCTGTTCACGTGAGACATGCACGCTCCCTCAGTGCAGCCTGACTGTTAGAAATGAGGAAATTGTTCAATCAGAGTGTAGCTTTGTGTGAACATGCGGGCACTTGGATATCACATACACAACCTATGCGTGCAGTATTTGTATGCGGTCATAGGGAGCGAGTACTCGCGCGTGTCTAACTTCCATCATCCTTCTGAATACGGTACTTCACAATACACTTACCAAACGCACAACAATGGTACGTTTTTTTATTGCGTTTTGTTACCTTCTATTCCATTCTAATTTAGTTGAGCCTAAATTCCTGAAAGTTTAATTGATATGAGAAAAATCTTTTGTAAAATCATCTAAAAAATGTTTTTCTCTGCAAATTGCTTAATTTATTGTTTCTCTTTTTAAAAATATTAAAAAACAATCCTAACTGTTGATCAAATGTGCAAACGGCACAGATAATGTCTTGATTGGAAAGCATTATCCACATTGAGTCAGAGTTTTGTTTTGCTAATTTATTCTCTTTTGCGTCATTTGTTTTCTCAGGACTTTATCTGCGCAGGATGTTTGGGGATCTCATGTAAATCCAGAGCTTTAGGAGTGTCAGGAAGAAGGATTAAAGTGAAAAAGGACACACCGTCACTGCGGTGCATGCAGACGCAGTTTTTCTTACAAATGCAACCCCCCCACATACACACACAAAAGCAAGACTAGCAAGTGCAACCTGAGCTTCTCATGAACCAGAGAAATACGAGCAGCTCGTCGCTCTGTGACAGGCCGCTGAAAGTCTGTGACATAAAGCTCAGTCCAGGGACCAATCGTACATCAGTCTGATGCTGAAACACCCCCCGCCGTGTTTTAAAAAAAATGTCCATGCAGCCTTAAAAACATTTCCAACAATGATTCTTGTCTCGTAACATAACTTGAGTGGAAGAAACGTCTTTAAAATGTGGCGCTCCCCGAGGATACAGTCTTGGAGAAAATATCTCTGCATAGATGCATTAGCCCAAACGCTTCCTCTCTGGCCGACTGATCCGCATTTATAAGGCCACTGGAGGTGGGTGCATGACTCCAGGCAGCACTTAAACTCTATGAGCTGCTGAATGCTCGTGTTAAAGTGGCTTCTGTGGCCGGCCAGCTAAATGTACCATACTCAACCCCCCCCATTTTTCCCTTTGGGTTTTACAATGGCAGAATATCACAGTGAATGTCTCTATTGCACTTCATAACTTGCTGCAGTCGGATGCTGCTTCCATTGAAGATGTGCTGCTGTTTCCTAAATCACACTTTTTAGGACTAAACTACTTTTTTTTAGTCCATGAGATAAAAAAAGTGTTTTCAAGTGTGAAAAAAATAAATTTGTTTTTGAAACAAGAATTTAGATAGTTTAGAAATTGTCCTCAACTTACCAGGTGATGGAATTACACCAGTGCGCCTCTAACTTTACCCAGAAAGCAGTTCAGTTTATCAGCCTGTGTGGGATGTTTTACACGGACCTTGAGTCAGTCAGAACAGAGTATAATGTTTGCATTGTACCGAGCCTGGACTTTCATTTCTTTCCCCTTGTGATGAAGAACATGAGCGTCATCACAGCTGTTCTCCTCAGGACAGCTGTGAGTTTGTGTTGCATCACCGCTCTCCTCTCTGGAACCTGTGTGGGATGGTCTTTGACCTCAATGAAGCTCCACCAGAGGAACCTTTATTCAAATCAAATCAAATCAAACTTTATTTCTATAGCACTTTTCCTATGAAGCATAACACAAAGTGCTTTACATTAAAATAAAACAGATTAAAAACAAGCACAACCAAAAAAATGTAGCCCCCCCCCAACACACACATGCAATCCACCCAACCCCTTTCACAATTCCCACCCCCTTAGCTGATGGAACCCATTGGGAAACAGGCTGAGCAAGGAGAAAGTTGGTTGGTGGACCCATAATAGTTGGGACCTCTTCCTCCGTGGACAACCACATAGTCAGTGTAATGCAGCATCACAGGCGAGGACCCAGCCCCACCACAGCAAGGTAGCGAGGCAGGTCCCCATCTAGAGCTGCAACAGCTGAACCGTAGCTGACCCAGAGGGAGAGGACCCAGCCGAGGAGGCACTGGATTTAAAAATAATAAAATATAAATCTAAAATTAAAATGGAACATTTGATAAAAGCAACAAGCAATAAAACATGAGAATAAAAAATATTCAAATAAGCTATAAATAATCCAACGTAAAATCATAAAACATGATAAAAATAATAAAAACAGGATAAATTAACATGATAAAAACTAACTAAAAGCTAATTTAAATAGGTCTTGAGCCTTTTCTTAAAAACCTCTATGTTCTCTGCGGTCCTCAGGTCCTCTGGCAGACTGTTCCATAGACGGGGGCCATAGTATTGAAAAGATGCCTCTTCATAATTTTTGGCTTTCATAGTTGGAATGATTAATTGACCAGTGCCAGAGGATCTCAGGGTCCGCGAGGGTTCATATTTAACTAAAAGATCAGATAAATAAGAAGGTGCAAGACTGTTCAGAAATTTAAAAACCATTAAAAGTATCTTAAAATCAACCCTGAAGCAGATGGGGAGCCAATGCAGGGATTTTAAAATTGGGGTGATGTGAGCTCGCCTTCTGGTCTTGGTGAGAACTCTTGCAGCAGAATTTTGGAGAAGCTGAAGGTTCTTAATGCTATTTTTTGGAAGACCTGCTAGAAGGGCGTTACAATAATCAACTCTACTAATTATAAAAGCATGCATCAGCGTCTCCATATTAGCAAGAGAGAGAATTGGGCGGACCCTAGCCAAATTTCTAAGATGATAAAAAACAGTTTTAATCACCTGCTTGATATGTGGGATAAATGTTAGCTTGGAGTCAAAAATAACGCCCAGGTTTCTGACTGTTTCAGAAAAATTGAATGAAAGTTGTTTAAGTTTCAGAAACAGTTTCTCTCTCTTGGCTTCAGGACCAATAACCAAAATTTCAGTTTTCTCCTGGTTGAGCTGCAGAAAATTATTTGCCATCCATGATTTTACATCTAAAATACAATTAAAAAGTGCTTCTATTGGTCTTGTGTCATCAGGAGATATAGCTATGTACAGCTGGGTATCATCAGCATAGCTATGAAAGCTGATGTTGTGCTTCCTGATGACATTCCCCAGAGGAAGCATGTAGATGTTAAAAAGCAAGGGGCCAAGGATGGAACCTTGAGGCACACCACATTCAATTTTGTGGACCCCAGAAAAGTAAGTGTCCATGCTTACCATAAAGTTTCTCTCCGTGGGATAGGAAGTGAACCACTGGATAAGAGTCCCTGAAAGGTCAAGACTTTTAAGTCTGTTTAACAGGATCAGGTGATCAAGAGTGTCAAAAGCAGCACTTGGATCCAGTAGAACTAATACTGTGATCTGACCTGAATCCGAGGCACATCTAACATCATTAACGATCTTTAACAGGGCTGTCTCAGTACTGTGGTTCGTTCTAAAAACAGACTGGTTCACCTGAAATATGTTATTGTGTAAGAGAAACTCATTTAGCTGAATAAAAACATTTTTTTCCAGAATCTTGCTTAAAAATGGCAAGTTGGACACTGGTCTGTAGTTATTAAAAACCGTAGGATCTACATTGCTTTTCTTTAATAACGGTTTCACCACTGCAGTTTTAAAAGCAGTGGGAAAAATACCCATTTGTAGAGAGGAATTTATGATGTTTAAAATCTCGCTCTCAAAAGATCCATAAAATGATTTAAAAAGTGATGTGGGGATGGTATCTAAAAAACAGGTCGTTGGTTTAACTTGGGAGAAAACTCGACCAAGTGTTGCAGCTTCAACCAGGTCAAAACTGTCCAGTGCTTCCTCGGGTAAGGTCAAGTCATCATTTTTATTACAATTGCTTCTTTGTTCCATCAAGATACTAGATCGTACAGAAGCAATTTTGCTCCTGAAGTGGTCAGCAAAGTCCTCACACAATGCAGCAGACGCTGACATTGTGGTCTTATTCATGTCTGAGCTCAATAAGGATTCTATTGTGCTGAAGAGGACTCTGGGATTATTTTTATTTTCAGAGATTATGTTCGCAAAGAATGAGTTCCTGGTCTGTTTTACAGTCTGGTTGTATAGTTTTAGTTGATTTTGGTATAGTTGATGGTTTAGTTCAAGCGTATGCTTTCTCCAACGTCTTTCCGCTGCCCTAGCTCGTCTCTTCAGTTGTTTGATGTCTTCGGTTCTCCAAGGGGGTGAAGGTTTGATTCTCATCCTTTTAGATTTTAGTGGAGCAACTGAGTCGAGACTGGATCTAAGTTTACTGTTAAAACTTTCCACAAGTAAGTTGCAGGGGGCTGGTAAGACAATTGGAGAGCTTGAGCGAACAGTTGAAATAAATTTTTCGACCACTTCAGGAGTCAAGTAGCGTTTCTTCACAGTTCTCACAGAGGTCTGTTGTTTTATAAAACCAGTGATGTTAAAAAGCACACAGTAATGATCAGAGACAGCCAGATCCAGAACAGTGGACACACTTGTAGGTAAACCATGACTGATGACCAGGTCAAGAGTGTGCCCCCTGTTGTGAGTCGGCTGCATGACATGTTTAAAATCCAGAGAAGCAAGCAGGTCCAGAAACTGAGTAGCAGAGTAGTCCGACTCCTTATCTACATGCAGATTAAAATCACCAGTTATTAAAATCATGTTGAATGAAGTGTGGACAGATGCTAGGAACTCAGAAAACTCCTCAATAAAACCAGTGTTTGGATTTGGTGGTCTGTATACTGTGATGCATAAAACTGGAGGGCTGTTAAAAACAAAGGCATGGTGTTCAAAGCTGGGGTACTGATCTAAAGAAATTTGCTTTACTGCAAAGGAGTTGGATACAATAGATGCAGTACCACCACCCTTTTTGCCCTCCCTTGTGGAAAAAACAAAACTAAAATTAGATGGGGAGGCCTCTGTGAGAACAGTGGATGCCTCCGTGCTCAGCCATGTTTCAGTTAAAAAGAGACAATCAATATTATGGTCTAGGATAAAATCATTTATAATAAAAGTCTTGTTAGATATGGACCGAACATTAAAAAGTGCCATGTTAAAAGAGGGTGGAACATCTTTGGTTGATGAAACTGCTTCCTTGGACTTTGGTGCTTCCTTTAGTGGCTGAAGGTATTGGTGATCTGGTTTTCTCCAAGCACGTCTCTTCATAGAAGACCTGATTGTACTAATGGTCTTAATGGGATAAGTTGAGGGGGCAACAAGTCTTGGAAGGGAAGCAGTGTGGATGGTTGAAGCAGTTTGTTGGGGAATGGGGGAAGAAGGTACATGATCCAGTCAGTCACCTCCACACACAGATGTTTGTACAGATGAAGAGGAGGTTTGGACTGGTGTGGACATGATGGGGGCAGGTGATGTCTGGACAGAGTGTCTGACGTTGGCGGCTAAAACATTACTGCCCAGTGGACTGGGGTGAATTCCATCAGTTTTAAAAAAGGAGGTTCTGTTCCAGAACAGATTAAAATTGTCAATAAAAACAAATCTGTTCTGACTGGTAACAGACTGGAGCCAGGAGCTCAGACTCAGCAGCCTGCTGAACCGGCCCTGGCCGCGGGAGAGGGAGGGGTCCAGAGATAAAAACAGTCAATGGACAGGACTTTAAAAATGTAAAAAGTTTGTTAAAAGCTTTTTTAGTCTCTATACGATGTATCATTAAAACCGACGCGTAAAATCAGTCTCCTAACAGAGGAAGGGAAAGAGCGCAGCAGTTCTGGGAGTTTCTCCAGGATGTCCAGAACTGTGGCTCCAGGAAAACAGTGTGTTACCGCGTTAAAGAAGCGGACCTTCCTTATTATGGAGTCATCGATGATTGCTGTCGTCGGGGCAAACAGTGGAGGAGGAGACGCAGGTGAGGCGACAGCGGAGCGTCCCTGTGTGACGCCTTGGATCACCTTGGAGCCGGTGGTCGGTCTGGGATGGCGGCGAGCCGCGGGCACCGCTGGAGTGGAAACGGACAGCCTCCTTCAGGATCCGACGGCGGGAGGAAGAGGTTGCCGACCGAGAGGAAGCGGGGAGCTCCAGCCGGCGACGCTCGTGGGGCCCGGATGGGGCTTTCGTGGCGATCCCCAACGGTCGAGCCGGATTGCTGCCCGCCGCGGTGCCTGCGTGTTCCATCGGAGTCTCTGTGGCGTCTCGCCGAAGAGCGGGAAACTCGACGATGGAACCCAGGTCTGGTGGAGTCCGTGCCGCTGTGGCCGAAGGAGCCGGAGAATCCGCAGCCAGACTTCCGAAGCGGTTTGAGAGACTCAGCCTAGGCTTTGAGTCTCGTCAGAAGTCCTTCTGGGCATTCGGACAACCACTTCTTCATCCAGGGATCTTTGTTTGGGAGTCGAGAATGAAGAAGGCCGAGGACAGGTGGAAGGATCCCATGGAGCTGTGTCCTGGAGAGCGGCGCTAAGTGAAGTTAGCCGCTTAGACTGGGCGAAGGAGACATCCATGAAATTGGAAAGTAGAGCGTCTTTCATTTCCAGTTCAGCTCTTAAACGACGGATGTCTTCCTTGAGGTCTGTAATGATTGCAGCAGTTTTACCGAAAAATTGTGAGTCCAGGTCAGCCGCTGCTGTAGCTCTGTCCGCCATGTTGCCATCCGCCATTGCACACTGGAGATCCACAGCTGCTCTCCACTTTTTTATAAACCTTTTTTTTTGTTTTCATTACATCTCTTGTGAGGAATAAGTTTCTGATCTTAAAAAGGAAAAAAAACCGATACATTTTCTACAAAAAATGTGCTGTTGAATGACTGAGGTTGAAGTGATGGGAAAAAACAAGTCAAAGTACTACAAGCTTTAAGAACAAACTGTCCAAATGTTTCTTCAATCAAAGTTATTTTGCTCTGTAATAACTTTTAAATGCATATTTGAAAAAGGTTTTGCAGAAAATAACTAGAAATTACAATTTCTGGTTCAGGCTGTGAAACACTTGCTACCACGATTTCAGGTAAAATACAGTATATGATAAAGTACTACAGACCTTGTAACAGAGTACTACAGTACAGTGCTTTATGTAAAGCACTTTGAATTGTCTTTGTATATGAAATGTGCTATACATATAAACTTACCTTTCCTTACAGGACATGTGACTGAGTACTACAGGACACGCGTCTGAGTACTACAGGACACGCATCTGAGTACTACAGGACACGCGTCTGAGTACTACAGGACATGTGACTGAGTACTACAGGACACGCGTCTG